>JAVDPK010002419.1:0-15385 GCA_034780415.1 Cichlasoma orientale
AAGATAGACAAAATCTAAATAAAATATCACTACTCACATCAATGTATGAAATCCAAGAGTACATTTTTATTTGTTTATTTATTTTTGCACTTGACCCACAGGAAGTGACTTTAGGATGTTTATTGTATTGCCATGTTTTGTCTGCACTGTTTGTGAACTGCAAATCCACATACTGTACCTGCTCTTTCATGTTAGTGCGGAGCTGTCTGTAGTGTAGCTTTAAAACAACCTCAGTTTGGATTTATCCTTCAAAACTTTGTGGCTCAAATTGTTGTGTACTCTGAAAAACACCATTAGCCTCCAGAAACATGTCTTCACTATTTTTTTTTTTTTAAAAGAAAAAAAAAAACTTCCAGCCAGTAGACACAGCTCCTCTCTTGGCATAACTTCTTTCACCTGATGGTCTTTTCTTTATCCGACGTCTTTCTTTGCTGCTCATGAATGAATGGAGTCTCCCCTGCAACAGGTGTTACTATGTGCTGTGTTATTTTAATATGTCATTAACTGCGGATGAAGGTTATGTAGACTTGCCATGTGCCTCAAGATATGTTGCACCATTTCTCTGCAGGTTGCACTTTGAGAACCTAGACTCTAGACAAATGAGAAAAGCAGTATGAGTTCATGTAAGTGCTTTTGCTGAGCTTGCCAAATTGCCAAAAACTCCAATGTACCACATTTGATGAAAAATGTTGGTTGTCTGCAAGAGCGGTGCATAATAATGTTTGCTTATTTTTATTTGCTTATTTATTTTTATCGCTTTAAGACCTGTCCTAAGATGAGACAAGTAAAAAATGAAACCACGTCAAGCTATTGTATGTTCATGTGGCTGTCAATAGGAAGCACTAAATTAACTTTCAAGATCAGTTTGGTGTATACACAAACTACACCAAACTAATGTTAGTAGCCTTGGTATTAATATTTGTATTCCTTTTAGTATTCTGAAAGCTTTTAGCAGGACTGCTTCTGTAGGCAGTACTGGAGTTGCTGCATTATTGCCTACTGGGGACCTGCAGCCATGAAGAAGATGATCAGCCACCAGCTTGAACACATTTATCCACTTGGATTATCTCCTCAGTATAACACCAGCTGACTCATATAGATTATGTAATAAATCAAACACTCACTTTGCTGCTGGCCACATTAGCTCCAAATATCACCAGTGCATTCGTATGAACTTAGACAAGGCCACAAACCCAACAAAACCATAAATGTGATTTGTGACATGCCAAATCTTTTGCAACATTTTCTGAGTGCACCATGGCAGGATGTTGTGTAACTGCTGGCTTTGGACTCAAAATAACAGACAAGATGACATTGGGTAAAAGGTTTAACAAAATGCAGGTTTTTAATATGCTTATTCTAAAGATATGTTGGCTTAGCCACTGTTTATACGCACCACTGTTTATTTTAATATTGGTTACAGGGAACAGGAAGTGGGAAAGAGCCTTGGCACAGGCAATCACTATTTATTCTGAGCACTGTGCATTTGCAAATTTAATTTTACTTTCCATTTTTTTTATTCTGTGGAAAAGACAAATGACATCAACAACGGTAAAAATAGTACATTGCAAAAATATCTTCAGATGAACCCTCTCAACAGAATATCATAAAAGTGTTAAGTAACTGTTCCTATTTTGTATTTAATAGTAAGTCATAAAATTAAAGTAAAAAGTCATAAAAGAGTAAATACTAATAGATGCCTTGGAAATACAGTAATTACAGTTGCTCAGCTGCAGATCTCAAAAATATCTAAATAAACAAATAAATAAGTAAACAGACCTGACTGATACAAAGGAAAACTCCTTTTAAGTCTTTGCTTAAGCACTTCTTAAGCATTCCGTGTAAAGCAATATATATTTTTGAGGGGACACTGGAGAGGAGTCATGACCAGCTGAGCTGTAAAAACAGCTTGACTGGTCAAAGCAGTGTGGAAAGGTTTGGAAACTTTCATACATTATTCCCCATTTGTCAGGGGAAAGAGCAGCTGGTAAAGCGTACCTGCTGAAATTATATATATATATATATATTTTTTCCCAACATGAGATGTTTTGCTATACTTTCCACACCATTATGTAGTATGCAGCTGAGCTGTTTTATCTTTCAAGTTTGACCAGCAGTAGCAGCAATTACACACAATGATAGCAATGCACAAAAAGACAGCAATTACAAATTATACTATGCAGTGCATCCACATGCATGATGCACGCATTAAGTCTGTTTGTTTTGCATTTTACATAATTCATTGACGCATTCAAGGCAAGTCCCACATAATATGCTTAATGATTTATGTATGCTCACTCAAACTGGAATTACTATGTAGTGAAGGTGTCACAGTACTGGTTTTGTTCTTGCTTAAGATGCTAGGGTAATCATGTGATACAATATTATAATAGGTGTGAAGACAAGGGCAATGACCAACTGTAAACAATAAAAACGGCATCACTGCGAAGTGGATAAGTGTGGTTTCAGCATGCATATTATGGCTGCATCTGTGCTGATCTAGGGTGTTTTCATTTTCAGCCAACAGGGGGCAATGTTGTTCTGTCATTAAACTGATCACAAGACACAGAAACTCCACTGCTGAAAAATCTTTGGAGTACAGTGGGAAGGTTGACAAAAGAAGAAAATATTGCAAAACAAATGAATAAAACCACCAGAGGAGATAAGTCTTGGCCAGAGCCAAATGACTTCAGGCAGCTTCATTTGAACTGCTAAATCAGATTTTATGCTGAAATTGTTCAATAATTAGGGAATACAGTGAGGCTATCATAAATGTCAAACTAAATATATCAGCACAAGCAATCAGATCCAGGTATAGCATCGCAAAATACCGTGCAAGTCATTTCACGTAGACCTTTCCTGTGTTCCTGCTGACCTCAGGGTGTAGAAATTCCATGTATTTCAAATCTTTTTAGTGAAGGGTGGCAACGTGTTTCTCTTTGCCATATGTATGAATGACTGCATATGAGTGTGTGTAGTTATTCAATATGTGCTTTATGATATCATACTTACAACTGAATGTTGTGAAAATATACATTAATGCCAAAGTATTCTGAATGTACACCTTAAGATGATAAATCAATATGTGTATATAAATACATGCACCTATGAATTAATTCTATGACTTTTGTCATCTAACTTTTTTTCTGTTTCAGTTGTGTATTGTGCAAGCAGGATTGTAGGTTTTAGCCTGTTTGTTCTTCACTGGATGTGTGTAATATTTTTGCCACTCCATAATAGTCTGTTTGTATTGTCTGATCTCGTCTGTGGGAGCAAGTCATGAAGTGGATGTTGTGCTTGTGTCATCTCTTTTACCAGCTGAATGGCTGTCTGTTCCCTCATGCTCTGAAGAGAAGGAGGTTGCAGTGCTGGGGTGCAGTTTCTGAAGATGATCCTGAGGGCCCTTTTTTGCACTCTCTTCAGCAATGCAAGCTACCTTTTGTTGCACTCCACCAAAATGACAATGCCACACTCCAGACTCAGCTTCTGCACAGCAGTAAAAAAAAAAAAAAAACTGTGACAAGATCCTTGTAGACTGGCTAGAAGAGTTAGAAAGAGAGCCTTGGAGAGGCATTCTTGAATACTTGTTCAATGTGAGTGTCTTGGCTGAGGTCAGAGTCAAGGTGAAAGCTGAGGTGTATGGCGGTGGTCACTAGTGGGATTTAAGTCTGGAGGAGCACATTCTTTGTTCCACTGATTTTTCTCTTTCATTTTTTTTATTGATTGATTTATTTAATTGTAATTAAATTTTATTATTTTTTGACATAATATCAGAGCTTCTAATACCATTGAAATACAACTGTAAATATTTGTTAAAGGAATGGCCAGAGCCAGTCTTATATCATCAACATGCTTTTATTTGTAGTAGAAAGAGGTACAGTAAGATCATTCCTCATTTGGGGACCTAAGATTCACGATACAGTATGTGGATGTTGCTGCGATTAGCATCGGAGTTGCAACCAATAAAAAAAGGCAATTTTATTTAGCAAATATATTAGCTATAATGATGACAAATTGAAGGAAAACCTTCATAAATGAGTGGAGAAACACAATAGATGTAAACACTTCCCCGCACACATAACACAGAGTATGAAGCAATTAATATCCAATTAATCCATTAAAGATATCACAAACACCTTAAGTGACGCTTAGCCCTAATAGAGCTCTTAATAGCGTTTTATCTTGTTTGCCCTTTCCGCCTTCTTGTACCATCTTATTCCACCAAGACCATCATGAAGTTGTGATTTGAACAGTAAGGTAGCTTGCAAACGCTGAAGGTGAAACATTCACACAAAAGCTCTGCTAACTTTGTGCTGGTTCAACAATGACACCCCTTATCTTATGAAAGTGGAGAAGCCATGAATAAAACATGAGGTCATAATTTTTTTTATAGCTTCTACAATCCCTCATACATGGCTAGAATAGCTAACAATCAGAGTCAAGAGATGAGTTCAGTGGGGAGTGACTCTCTTTTGAAGTTGTTTCTCTAGCCAATTTTGAATTACATTGAAAATAATGAGGGAATATTGAAACGTTGGACCAGAGGATGTTGGCCACCAACAACCCCCCCACCCCAGCGGAATTTCTGTGTTTCTACTGTATTTTTCTATTTACTTAATGGAAAGTGGACATCTTTGTATTCAGTAGAGTTTCCGAGGGGTGATTTGCACATCAATGCTCGCTAAGTGGCTTCAGAACAATATGGTTTTTATGATTTAAAAGCTCACTGATGTGCATGATTGAAATAACTTTTATTCCTAAGTGCCTGTGATTGATGTTGCGATAATATCAGTGATACAGATTTCAGTTAGAGTTAGTCTGCGTTTTGAATATTGAACATGGGCTTGTCTCTCTCTCTATATATACCTGTTTCAAAAGTCAATGTGGTGTCATGTTAGGATCTGAATTAGATTTGTGCAGAATTCTTCCCCTTTTCTTGAACTCAATGTTTTTTTTCTCTATCACAAGGTGTAATGGTACAATGGTCATGACTCTGTGACACATACGCGATGTTGTTTTCATACACAATTCATAACCACAGTGTAACAGAGCATTGGCTAAGCTTTTTAATGTCTTGGGGAAAGCTCAGTGGGTAACATAAAATCTCATATTAAACTCACAAATGAAGTAAAAGAAGACTGAGACAGGGTGAAACACAAATGTCTCAATTGGGAATGAAATTGTATGACTGGAACCAGAGAGCCAAAGGATAGAAAACTAGTTTTTCATGCCAAAAGAAGTGAAAGATCAATATAGTACGGTTCAAATCAATAGCTCTCTTGGTTGGAGATTGTGTCCGTGGAGTGTTGTCCTCGGAATACAAAACAGGGTGGATATGAAGTTCGGGATGCACAGAGTGTTCATGGGGTTGAGGGCAGGTAGATGCAACAGCATGAGCTCAGAGCATAGTGAGACATTCACAATGGGTCATGGTGAAGATGATTTTGTGGATGGAGTCTCTGAAGTGAAATAAAAAAAAAAATCTAAATGGAGGAACTGAATGTGCTACTCTTTCATTATTGTAGGTCAGGGCACAATTATACATAGACAACAATACAAAAATGTGGTTGCATGCACGAGTATTTGAATTTGGCCACGAGTGTATGGTCAAACTATGTCAAAACACTTGTAAAAAGATGCATACTCATGTATATTCAAAACATCAGACACTGAGGGAATTATTCCTTTTTTTTTGTCTTAACAGAGATTAACTGCTAATGTCCTCTAACTAAAGAAACACGGCAGCCTGAAAATACAACTGACAAGTGCCATTTCACTGTGCATGGCTCATTTCCTGGTTATGATTTACACTCCTTGTTTGCGAGATAAATAAGTTGACAACAACAGCTCACAATACTATGAGCAGGACTCTGTTTTGGTGAAGATGCAGTCTAAAGTCGTGTTCTCTTTCATTAAAAGACTGACTTAGGTTAGATACTTCAGTCAGAATCAATTTTATTGAGCTGTGACATTCAGATTTATGAGGTTGTACTGTGGTAAAAGCACGGCGATAGTAAAACAATAGAATGCTGATGACACTACCAGTTCTCTCCAGGTGCTCACAGGCCCCATGCAAGGGCACAGCATCACCTTAACAGCTGAAATGCAAATTCCAGGGTATCCAAAGGTCTTCTCAAGTTGTTAGGAGGCACTGGCCCGATAACATTAAATTTAACCTCCCTCACTTTTTTGTAAGCTTGGATTATGCATCTCTTTTTAAGAGAGCAGGATGTTCTGTGTGAGATTTACCTAACAAGACATAGCAGTGGGAGCACATCAGTGCATGGCAACCTATAGTGTCAGCTGTTTATTGTCAGCAGTCAGCCATCCTGCTGTCCTTGCTGTTTAGAGGTTAAAATGCTGATGTTTGCTCCTTCCTATGCCTTGGAAGCCTGGGATTTAGTAGTTAGAAGCCAAATTCAGATGCAATTATTACTTTACTTCTTTCGGTCACTGGCAACTCCATTAGAAAATTATATGTGTAGTACCTTTTTCTTATAATTGCGTAAAAGTGCAGTACAAAATTTCAGTGTGTGATAGACAATGTCAAAAGACAAACAAAAGACAATAACTGTGTATGCTCCTTTGACCTCTTCATAATGAGTAAGATTTATATTAGTATATACAGGATTATACTGGACCAGGGTTAGTACAGTATGTTAACCGCAACACGGTAATGATCAAACGCACCTTTGTCTCACACAGCTTGAAACCAGAGCAGCATCAGATAATAACCCTTTATATCTCTGTCAAAAATCATAATGACTTAACTATGCTGCACTAGGGACTGACGGCCTATTTAGCCTCAAGAGAGAAAGAGGTAGATATGAGATTTTGCGTGTGTGTGCATGTGTGTGTGTGCGTGTGCATGTGTGCACTGTGTGTGTATAAGGGGTGGACAGCTGAAAGAGTGAATGTAGCTTATGAGCAAGTGTCTGACAGTGAGAAACACCAAATCAGAGAACAAGTCCTCACTTAGCAAGTGGCTATTGATCCAGGTTCAACAGGCCATCCAAAGGACCATTGATCTGAACCACATCTCCTCTCATTGGTCGCCATCACAAAAGGCAGTGACAGATTGCAAAGAAGAAAAAAAGGTATTAAAAGATATTTAGTGTCATATTCAACCTGTAAATTTTTTTCTTTTTGAGCTATTTTGGCAATGATGACATTAAAGATGACATTATTTCAGTGGTGAAACCTTCTCTTGTTTCTTTTTTCTAAAAAGGTAACTGTCAGTAACTGTCATCTAAATAAAATAATGCAAGAAAGTCATGGATGATTCATAGAGTTATCTTGGTTTGGCAATCTTTCATAAAAATTGGTTTGTTTTTTTTTGCAGAGTTAATAGTTACATTGCCAGTTACATGCAATCTGTTGCCTATTTATTTGTAAAACACCTAGTTTTAGGTATAGGCAAGTATCTGTTTCTACCACATGCTTTTACATGCTGTTTGGTTTGGATTTGGCATCTATACACCAACTGTACTCCCAGTATGTACAGAAGGGTGCTAGCCTTACCTTTGGGCTGATTCAACTTGATATCAGCCATGATGATAAAAATTTCAAGTTGGTGACAAAAATTATATGATTTTGGTATTAAGTGGAAATATATAATATGAAATATTATCCTCTCAATAGAATAAACTTATGTCTACATACAACAGCTTACATCATCAATTTGTGGTTCTGTTTTACTTAACTTACTGTGATAGTTGTGTTAATACGAGCTGTCTAATGATTGTCGACAAGTAAAAAAAATCAACCATCTTTTATACTCATCATATATGCAGCTGAAATAAAAAAAAAGATAATTAAAGCATTTAAATCAAAATGCAAAATACAAATATCTTCCAAAATATCAACTAAACTGCATGCTAAATGTACAGAATATACTGTGACTTGTTATCTAGCAGGCCCTCATAGCAGAGGTATTCTTCTGCGGTACTGAGAGCAGTGAGTTACTACTTTTGTTGTGAACAGCCTCTATGACCCCATGAGTTTTGTTGCCCCCATTACAATGCAGGGGAAAGCATTGTTTAGAGAACTTTCCTCTGAACATGAATTGAACAAGCCTCCACCATCAGGAGGCACGGTGGAGAACATGGACTGACTCACTCAGTGATCTTGAATAACTCCAGATTAAACAACCCTTTGTACTATTTAATTGTCCTGCACAATAGAGAAATATGCATCGAATCTATCAAAAAAAAAGTTGCAGTAGCAGCTGTAGCTTATCTCAGAGTCATGGACAGTGGTGGTCAGTGCTGTGTGTGATTCATCATGCGTGACAAAGCTGGCACAATATCCTTTCCACTCTATCCCACACTTAGAACTCTGTGCAGCTATTTTAGCAGTTGAACTGGCAGACATCAACACAGAAAAGATTAACATCAAACTGCAGGAAGTACAGTTCTTCACTGACATATTTCTTGGCATTTCTGTTTCTTGACATTTCTCTTTTGTCTGATCCTTTCGTAGTATCATTTACATTTACAACAATGGATTACACAGCATTGGGGAATAAATTCTGTTACAGTAGCAATCTTTTTGAAAGTGCTGTAGCTAAGTTCAACGATGTAATTCCTCCACTGTTATCTTGAATGCCATGTGCCAGCAGAGCAGCTACCTGAACTCTACTCCCACAGAATTTGATTATCTTGTCAATAGTGTAACATCTTCACTACATGTGACTCGGAATATTGTGGCTCCTCTAAAAAAGAATGGCTCAAATCAAAAGTGCTTGACTCATGAGCATGCACCTTAAAGAAGATAACCCATAAGCTAGAGAGGAAATGGTGTCTCACTGATTTGAAAGACCTTCATTTAGCCTGGAAAGAGTTTGTTGCTCTATAAAAAAAAAGACCTCTGTAAAACTAGGACATCTTACAGTTCATCACTGATTGAAGAAAATAAGAACCTCAGGTTTCTTTTCAGCACTGTAGCCAGGGTGACAAAGAGTCAGAGCTCTGTCGAGCTGAGTATTCCTTAACCTTACCCAGTAATGACTTCATGAACTTATTCACAAATAATATTAGAGAAAGAAATATATTCTTAACCATCTCACATTCATCTCATTACATACAGCTACTTTCAATACTACTGATATTTATTTAGAATCTTTCTCAGTTAACTTCAATAGTTATTTCCTCCAAAACATAAGACTGTGATCAATCTTTCTCGAATAATGGGCTACATAACAAAGGTATTTAAGGTGACAATTAAACCATTACTTAACAAGCCATCACTTGACCCAGTTGTCTTAACTAATTATTGTCCAATCTCAGGATTCAGAATTCATCACAGTACAGAAACAGCATTAGTGAAGTTTACAAATGATCTTCTTTTGGCCTTTGACACTGGACTCATCTCTGTTCTTGTCCTGCTAGACCTCAGTGCAGCTTTGATACTGCTGACCATAATATTTTATTACAGAGATTAGAGCAAGTCATAGGTATTAAAGGCACTGCGCTGCAGTGGTTTGAATCATATCTATCTAATAACTCCAGGTGTTTCATGTACATGGGGAGTCTTCTTCAAACAATAAGGTTAATTATGGAGTTCCACAGGGTTCTGTGCTAGGACCAATGTTATTTCCATTATGCTTCATTTAGGTAGTATTATTAGAAGGCATACCATACATTTTCATTGCTATGCAGATGATGGCCAGCTTTATCTATCCATAACACCAGATTATATACACCAATTAGTTCAACTGCAAGAATATTTTAAAGACATAAAGGCCAGGATGACCTCTAATTTCCTGCTTCTAAATTCAGGTAAATTGAACTCGGCCCAACAAATCTTAGAAACATGGTGTCGAACCAGATACTTACTCTGAATGGAATTACCATTGCCATTAGTAACACTGTGCGGAATCTTTAAATTACGTAATCGTTGTGTCATTTTTGACCAGGATATGTCCTACAATGTACAGTTCCAGTCAAAAGCAAATCTATCATAATCCCAGGCAATCACCATCTAGCTGCTCTTCTTGTCAGATATTACCACAACCAAGTGACTCACCAAGGCTGTCAGTTCACTGAAGGTGTGTTATGGACAGCAGGATTTTGGTTGCTGGAGGGACAAGGCAAATTTTCTGCATAATGTGTCACATGCAGAAAATTAAGAGGAAAGCTGGAGGAATAAAGAAATGGTCAAGTAATTTGTATACAAATTACGCCAACAGAGTGACTCTGGATCTACCATTCACTCATGTAGGCCTAGAAGGAATTCAATAAGGAGAAATCACTGGGAAGAATTGAACATGATTTATTGATATACAGAATTCAATTGAGCTATTTTGCGATCAGACTAGGATAGCCCATCACGGCAGAATGGAATCCCAGTGGTGATAGGAATTGGGTCAGGACCCCCTGCAGTCTAGATGCTGGCGGTGCCAAAGATAAAGATGGTATAGTGGAGATGGTGGAGGAGGTGTGTTGCATGAATGAGTCTGCAAGGGAGAATGACAGGTAAGCTATGAGATTTAAAGTACTCAGAGTGGAGGCTGATTGGCTTGAAGAAGGCGGGCAGAAAGATGATTGGAGTAGAGCAATGGTGACAGCTTTGAGTTTAACATCATGTGAAAATGGAAGTGACTTGAAGAATAAACTTGCAGCCGAACACAGCAGATGAGTGATTACAGATCTTCGTTAGTGAACTTATGCATAAGCTTCATTACTAAGAGGAATAGTGCCCTAAGCAAATAATGGACAGCAATATTTATTTGCCTGGACACATGAGCATTTAATCTGGAGGTTACTGAGTTGATGACATCCAGCTTCATTATCGACTTGTGCAGATTCCTATCAATTAGAGGACCAGACAGATACCGCCAATCAGACAAAGACACAAACTTTATTGAGGAAAGGAAATGAAAATCAACATTAATGACCTGGAAATCAGCAGATACTGGCAGGACCAGGACTGCATTTGGACTTTCAATGCAACACATATGGCGGTGGGTGTGGGAGAGAATGATTGGTGTGGCACAACACATTCTTGATGGCTTACTGCTGAAAACCTTCACCACTTGCTTCACACATGCAGTATTGACCATATTTACCGCAGAAGTCATGGTGATAATGAACACTAGACCTTTAGTTTCTGTTTCAATAGACCTTTAAAGGCCTGAAGTTCTCTCACCTGCGATGATTTTAACACATAAAGCTAGTGCTGTGTCAGCACCACCTTGGAACTTGGAACCTCTACAAATGCTAGTGGAGACAAGTTAATTGTCTGGCAGACTGTTTCTGGAAGAAATGGCGGCCAATTACAGATGGCAAATTAGAGATTTAATGAGATTTGCACATTATCACTCATTTTCACCCAACACCATATACATTAGTTATCATACCAAGGGCCTGTTATAGGGCAGTGTGGTAGACTTATTTAATTAGGTCAAAAAGCACAATGGAACATAACACTGGAGGAGAACATCGTAAATGGTCCCACGCAACATTTTAAATTTTTTTGTAACTGAAGATAAGGACATAAACAAAACATATAAACAAATGTATAAACAAAAAGGCAATAAGTAAAAAGATGAATAAATAATGAATAAATGCTTCAATGAAACTACATAAAAAAATGCATTAAGTGGTTATTGTGCCATTTCTGATTAACTTTTATTTCACATTTTTTAAATCAGCACTGTGAACATAATGTGTTTTCTATTTATTTCAGCTAGCGAGGATAAGGTGTGATTTTATTTGTGTTTATCATGAAATAGCAACACCCCAAGCCAAGATAACACTAAAATAAAGAACTAAACAGCAAAAATAACATGAACATAAAACTTTAAGCCTTGATAACCCTTTTAAATCTGTGTGCAAAATTGGAGACTCTGTAAAATGATGTCGGTGAGAAGGAATATTTTTTGCCCAGACAGGCTCATTGCTTCATCTTCCATGTAAAACTTGTTTCATCAACATCAAAAGCTGGATTAATTCTGGCAGAACTGTGCAAGGTTTCAGCTGATCAGTATTAACTGACTCTCATAATAGCCACAATAAATCCAAGCAAGCCATAGTGAAGCAGTCTTTATAATTTGATCAGCTGTCATTCTTTTGAAAATTGTCTGTTTATGTTATGCTTACTCCTGTTTACTCTTACCATCTGTATGTTTTTAGGTATGTTTTTTGATTTCTAACAACAGATGTAAAGAATTTCAGGAAAAACTGCCATTCATCTCTATCTAATTAGGTCATATCTTTTTTCTGGCAACTGCAATATATTTTCTTTTAAACTATCACTCGAACAATATAACTTTAACATTAACAAGTCACTTGTGTGCATTTATTTTTGTAGTAGTAGTAGTAGTAGTAGTAGGTTTATAATCTTTGATACACCCTAAGAAGGTATTAAATACCCATCAATCTCACCAAAAGTATACATTTTGTACATTTTATAAGATCTCCTATGTCCGATAATATTAGTTACTTATTAACTGCCTCATTTAATTATTTGTTGTATAACATAATATTTACTCAATTAAATCCATTAATTATGTTAGGTAAGAACTTGAAAACGAAAAAAAAAAAAAACTTCTCAAAAACGGTTGTCATATTTATGAGTAAATGATAGTATTAGCAATTCAGGCAATATAAGACATGCAATTTCTTTTTCTATTTCTTTCCCATATGAGCTTTCTTTGAAGTTGTACTGCTGAATTCAAAAGTATTTGTCTCTCTTCAGATATATTTTTTTTGTTTTTCTCTTCTGCAATCAGTCTCCCAAAGCTAAAAACCACAGTAACAGCAATAGCCACCAGAGGCCCAATCTAATTCCCAAGTCTGCAGCAATTTATTGGACTTACTTACAATACATCCAACTTTTATAATGCCATTTGTTATAACATTAACAGCTGTAAATACTCAAGAGTCCTTTTATGTACAGGATCGATGCAAGTGGTTCAGTTCTATCATTAATCATGTACTGTACCTTTTATGAAGCAATCTCACTTTATTCATAAAAGATAACTATATGGCTCCATTAAGGTGTCACACTATTTATCTTCCTTATAACCTGCCCATGGCATTACAAAGTGTCTTGGCTTGCTACACTCTTTCTTTCTCTTGTCTTCACTCCATTTGTCCCTTTGCCCTCTTTCACATATAAAATAATTGGAAATACATAGAGGCAATAACAGGTGGGCAGTTTACTGGTAATATCAAGCCGGCTGTAAAATGAAAATTGCTCATTTGTTAAAGGTGTGTGTGTGTGTGTGTGTGTGTGTGTGTGCGTGCGTGAATGCGTGTGTGTGCGTGTGTGTGTGTGTACGTGAGCGCGTGCATGAAGATAATGGGGGTTTAGGTACAAGACTTCTATATTTTATTATTCTTTATATATAATGTATTGCAAAGTGATTAGAAAATGTGCAGCTTCAGAGGTATAGCAGTATAACCAATACATCAGTGCTTTTGATCTCACACAAGCATTTTGGATTAAATCCACATTTAACATGCAGCAGATTCCATTTTAAGTATCTAAGACGGTAATACATCCCTCAATATGAGCCTAGCCTATGAAATATACAGTATATGATTTATTACATCTGAACATAAGCCAAGAGTTTGCTAGGGAATGATGTTTTATGAATGTCCAGCTCAGAGTACTCTATGCGCTGTTTGGGTCACTGTTCAATCTTTGGGAAAGAATGGATTTAATATCTTCTGAGCATGTTGGCACAGCCTTGAATGAACCACCTTTGTCTCAGCATATAGAAACTCATTCTGGTTACTAGTGACAAATAACAAAAATCACCAATTTTACCCAATTTGCAGTTAGAGGTGTTACACTATTTCATTTTCACAGAGGCTATGTACAGCTCTAACCATGGTAAGGAAAGGGACAAAAATAATCATCAGAAACAGTGCAAGATCATAAGTGGTGGTTAAAAGGTTAAATAAAGTGCAAAAAAGAGAAAATACAGCCTTTCCAGTGTCATAATACTTGAAGAAGTAGTTTCACATTTCTTGCCGACAGACAGAGATGATGTAGAAACAGAAAAAAAAAAAAAAAGGTTAAACATACTCTACTTCTTGATTTGTTTTAAATGTAAAAACTTAGATGTAAAAACTTAAAATATAAAAACACATCAGCGTGAGTGCAAACTTACCAAAGGGTATGCTAAGATTATATTTTTCTCTTCAGGCAGCATACAGATAGTGACCGGCTTGCTGGGATCCCTGAAAACTGGCTGGTCTCAACAATAAGGTGGGTCCTCACGTCTCTGAAAACATTAGATTTTAGAATAAGCATTATTTGGATAAACTGGCTGCATGTTAAAAAATCTAAATGGCATATGTTTCTTCTTAAAATAAATTTCTTTACTTTTTCCACTCAATCAAAATTATCTATCATTCCCTCAAGCATCCCAAAACACTTATTTTTTTCTATTTACATGTTTTTTCCCTCTATGTACATGTTTTTTTGCTGCCATTGCGGATTGGAGGGTTTGTCTTTATGAGCCACCATAGTAATATGTGAGGGGAATAACATCTGTTGAAGGAGTCTGTGTTCTTCTGATGTAAAGCACTTTGAATTGCCTTGCTGCTGAAATGTGCTATACAAATAAATTTTTACTTACTTACTTACTTACTTACTTACTTACTTCTTGTCACTAAAAATAGTTATAATAGCCACGTTATGTATCAGTCTGTACAATTGGGTTCATTGCTACAGAATGACTCAGCTGCCTAAACATGTGGCATTAAGGCTGCCATTGCTCTGGTAACTTTTCACATTACATATTCTGTTCAGATATTCCGTAATGTGCCAGTGGTTCTTTACAGATCTTTATCAGGCTGCGCACTTTTTGTCTTTCCATAAATTGAGAATAAGAACAGCGTTAACTGGATGCTGATAAAATCACGATCATCAATATTTTGTTTGTACCAGTTTTTATACCCTAAGTTGTTCTAAGTTGGAGGCAAGTAAAATGCAACTACAACAACAGTGTGAGGAGTCAGGTTGTTCAGCATTTCAGTCTGTTCTATTACCAGTTCAAAAAAAATAAATAAATACAATCTGGGAAAACCAAGGCCAAACATTCCTAAATGAAAAAAACAATTTTATGTGCAAGAATGTGCATGGCATGAAATTACTCAGAGGTCTAGAAGTGCAAGTGCTCAGGGTTTAAACATCCCAGCTAGATGGTGATTGGCTGAAGGTTCACTAAATCTAGTCAATAGTATGAGAGAGGAAAACAAATCTTGACAGTATAACTTACTTGGCAGTTAATTGGACAGTCACAAGTCTCCTGGTTTTCTTCAAAAATTAACAAAGCATTTACTGGTTTAAAACGACATGGGGGTAGGTGATTAATGATAACATTTCCATTTTGGGGTGGAGCGCCCTTTAAACACATTAACTAAAGATT
>JAVDPK010002419.1:15485-34157 GCA_034780415.1 Cichlasoma orientale
GGGAGGGGGGTTTGCAAAGGGTGATTTTGCCCCAAGCCACCAGAGAGTTTTCACCATAAAGAGGGATTTGTACATGGACCATCTCTCATCCCTTGCCAACACCTTGGGAATAGCCCTTATGAATGACCCAATTACGTACCATTTGTTTTCATGAAAACTTTTCTATTCATTATGTAAGGTTTATTGCATTTTATGTTCTTTAATTACCTGATAATGTACTCCATTATTTTGTATATTAATTAGTTATACTAAGGGGTTAATAAATTGACTGAAAGCAAAGCAACTGAATCATACAAATTATACTGGCAAAAATAAATAAAAAAATAAATCAACTGACTTAACAATATTTCAAGTTTCATTTTATAAGTTTACAACTAATCAGTATACTTCAACTAATCATGGTTTGATCATTTCAAAGGTTATTTCAGTCATTACATCTAATGGGCATATCTACAGAAAATTAAAGTGCATTGTAGCTGAAATAGAGATCAACAAACATCCAACAACACTTCTAGATTTAGTCCATGGTCCATAACGAAAAGGTTTGCCACTACGCCCATAAAAGCATATGTAACCAATGTAACACTTTCAGACCTGCTTGGTGGTCCAAATAAGCTACAATAGATTGGACCAGTGTTTAGGTTCGAAAGGTAGGAGCTAGAATGTGTGAGATTACAAGAAAATAGCTGGAGGCTTGACTGATTTTGTATTACTCATTCTATTTGACGACACAGAAGCACAATGAACAACTTAAAAGGGTGCATTCACTGTTTGTTGAAATAAAACATTTACCATTGTTTCTGTACTTTGTCATGCATTGCCCCACAGTAGAAATGAGTGGTAATTCGAAAACCACAATCAAAAAAAAAAAAAAGTTCAGACAGCATGGGTATTAATTAGAATTAGATTAATTAGAGGAAAAAAAATAATAATAAGCAGTAATAACACTAAGTCCTTTCTTTTCAAGCTCAAATAGCATTCTGGATTCCAGTCAACAGTTATACAGTCTGGCAACTGAGCAGAGGTTAGTCAGGGCTGCATCGCTGCCTGTGTCTCCAAGCTGAAGAATATTTAGTCAAGTCGAGTCAATTGTCTCTTCCTGGTTTCACCCAATATTAATAGTCAACAATGGTAAGTAGTTATGTTAGTCCTACCACTTTTGAACATTTCACCAGTGGGGGAGAAGGAATAGGTCGCAAGGGGACAAGGGGAAAAAAAATAATCGACTAGTAGAAAACTAAGAATCACTCAGATATCAAGTTACACTTTAGGACTGTTTAATGGAGAATGTCAAAAACTGTCTAAACAAAGGCATTTGAAACCATTAATCACATTCTTCAGTAATGAATTGCTGCTCGACTGTGTGGCACCGCGCATCGTGCATTATGAACACTGCACGTTACAAAGTGTTTTTAACGAAGAATAAAAACATAAAATCAATTGATGCTAAATGTATGAAAACGTGTTACTGCAAATGATGTTTATGCATCACTGAAATGATGATGAACATCCAAAAAACAAATAATTTGCAACTTAAAAGTGTGGCGCATTTTGCCATTGTGAACAATGCTCTTTACAATTCATGACACGTCTTTAGAGCTACAACGTAACCTGCATAAGTGGCCAATGTTGTTGCCTGCATTTATGCTTGTGCGGGTGCATTACGTGTGTTAATCACCGTGTGGTTGTGTCCCTGTGTTTTACATGTGGTGCCGGCCAACAAAAACAGAAAATGCTGGGACTTTTTTCCCTCCAGGATCCTACTCTTTGCTGTGGTCAGTTTTTTTTTTTTTAAGGTACAAACACATTTTTCCCTCTAGTTTTTTGCTTTTTTGTACAAACTTGGGGGAAGTAGCCAGAAATGCACAGAAAGAAATGACTGCGTTTCTCGGGAGATGTGCTTCAGGTTAGGTGGTAAAACTTAAAAAAAATAACTAACAATTTTAGAGCTAAAAAAAAATATCAGGCCAAGATTAACAAAGTTATAGCATTTTTTTTCTACAATGACGTCAGGGCTGCAGCTCTATCTGGTGGTATCTAAGACAACTATTTCCCATCACTGGGCATCAATTAAAACCTTAACAATTAGGCTAACCAACTAGTAAGTCTGGTACAGACACTAGTGACAACAGCAACAATTAGTTGTCTAGTTGACTAGTCATGCACATCCCTAATACACACCTAAATTTGGCATCTTGGCACCTGGCAAATACACACACCCTTCCGCAACCTGCTGTGCTGGCCTGCATTTCAACACCAGACCTAGCTACATTAGCTTAGCTAAAAACTCACGCAAACATTCACTCACCAAGACAGTCGAAGAGCAGTTGGATTTCTGACTGTCCTGGCGGACCATGCATGTCAGGGGGAGGCAGGACAAGTTTCCTCCCTCCAGTAGGATTCTAGTAAGGCTGTGTGCATAAGAAAATGAAGATTTTTCAAAATGAAGTTAAACAATACATATATTAAGCAAACACCTTAAGCTTTTTTCCATCTGAATGTGTTATATATTAAATTAAATAAAACTGGGCTACACATACATGATCATTTTGGCCCATCTTCTTTTCAAGATCATCTCCTTGTTCACCTTTGGACCATTTGCACCACTGCTGCCAAATTTAGATCCAGTCTCTACATAGTAAAGTGAAATAAATATTTGACAGAAAAATCTCATATTGGTTTTGGGATATTTGAGTCACATATACTATTATATATATGGAACAACTGAAGATAATATCTCTTTTGTCCAGTGCTGAATTATTGCCAAAAGTGGCATCTTGATGCTCTTTATGGATGCTCTCATTCTGGGGAATTTTGGAAAGAAACAGAGTCTAACTATGAGGGACATAGTTACAAAACATACAAGCATTGCCAACTACATTGTTGCCAACTGGCTGTTGAAGTGTTGCTTGAACACTTGTAAACATCATCCCTGGCCTTTTGTGCTTGTATGTGTGTGAACATGGACTAATGATTCACCATCTCATTGCAGAGTTAAAAATGGTTTGGGCCAGCTAAACTTTTATTTGTTGTTCATCCTTCTGCATGCCTGTCAAACACATCCATCTATGAGATGCTACACACTGATTTCTGAATCTGCATTTAAGTACCTTGGAATCCCACAGGCAAATAGGAACCATGAAGGGGCCACTAGGAAAGCTGCAACTACCAAATACCTGCAGAGAATAAGCAATTCCTAAAGAGTCAGCTGAATGGGAAGAACAAGATGCCGGCAATCAACATCTACACCCTGCCGATCATCAGATACCCTGCTGGGATAATGAGCTGGCCTAAGAAGGAGATAGAAGCCCCTGACATCAAGACAAGAAAGCTCCTTACCATGCATGGAGGGCTTTCCCCCGATCCAACACCTTGAGACTGTACGCTAAGCAGAAGGAAGGAGGCCGAGGACTAGTGAGTGTCAGAATCACTATCCAGGATGAAACAACAAAAATCTGTGAGTACATCAGAAAGATGACCACTAATGGGTCAAATGATCGTGTGATTAGTAAATACCTCAGGCAGCAGAAACCTGAGACAGAAGAGGACCAAGAACAGGAACCATCATGGAAAGACAGGCCCCTGTTAGCATGTAACACCAGCAGATAACAGAAGTGAGTGATATTGAAAAATCCTACCAATGGCTGGTCAAAGCTGGGCTGAAAGACAGCACAGAGGCACTAATCATGGCAGTCATGGTCAAAGTAGGGATTGTCCATAGTGCTGCATTCACGTCTTCTAGTAGAGGTTTCCAGCTTAGCCATGTTCTTATCTTTCAGTTTCAAGTCAGCTGCTCTAGCATTCAATTTACCACTTGTTTTGGTATATATTATTATTTGGTATATATATATATCATGGTTCAGTTTCCATTTCCAGTAAATTTTGTTCAATAGGGGTACATTTGACTGCAAGTGAACTTGTCAGTTTTTGCCACGTGGTGCTTTCAAACAGTTTTAATTATCTAAAGAGGTACGCATGCTGCTCACATGCATTGTATGATTATAAAGGGGTCTTTGAAATATGTCTGTGGTTCAGACGTGTATCTTTAAAGTAGTCATACATGTTCCTTTGTCTGTGAACGTTTTCCACTATATCTGAGCACTTAACAAAATGAACATATTTTTTTCCGTCGTCTAATCATGTCCCTCCATTTGTGATCCATGACAGGGATGCAGGTAAGTAAGCTCCTGAACTAAGATTATCGAGGAGTGCTCTTTTGTGTCTATGGTGACTCTCTAGCTTCAGGTTATTATATTACTGAGCTCCCTTCACCTGATTAAGGTTTTATCTCCAGCCACAGCTGTTCCAAAGATTATACACTATTCTGTGACAATATTTGAGCCATGGGAGCCATGTTTCCCAGCTGGCAGGGAAAAAAAAGCCTCTGTGTTTGTGTGTGCACCAGTGTGTGCACTGGTAAATCAGATGTATGTAATGGTTGGGAAAAAAAGAAAAAAAGACACTGACATGTTTTGTCATGTGAGCACGCATATGTATGTGTGACCATGCTAGTATGAAATGCAAATGTACGAGCCAATTTTTTTCCTTTTTTTTTTTTTGTTGCTATGTGTACAAAGCTTTGTACATATATGCTATTTGTTTCCAGACCTGTGAACTGAGGGTCTCTAAATCCCTGATCCCAGTGGTCAGTCTGGATTCCCTGTCTCTGAAAGGGCTTAAATGCTCTGAAGCGCTCTGTAATTATTTTAAAGGTTTATTTAGCAATATTTGTGGTGGCATCTTCAATTAACACAAGTTTTACTGTTTTCTGATGAGAAAACACAAACATTCTTCATAGTAAAGTTCCTTTAAAATGTGTCTCTACTTCAGTTTCATAATTAATGAAATTGTGTTTACTAATACAGATGACCGACCTCCTACTTGAATGTTAAATTTATTTATTTTTATCTTATTTATTAAACTTTGTCTTAGCTTTGCCTTAATGTTATCTTCTTTTGTTTCAATTTAGCATTCTAATTTTGGTTATGTCTCCAAGCACTGTTTTAAAGGGAATATCATCAGATAAATCTAGAGACATAAAAGAAAAGAAGAAAACGTTTTACAAAATGAAAAGAAATGTTACAAATGTCTTTTTTATATAATTACAATGGATGAACTGGGTATATTTGTCATGTTACTAATTTCAAAATTTACACTGTAAAAAGTGAAAATGAAAATAGGTTACACAACCTTTTGAAAGTCTCGTGATTTAGGCTCAGAAACAACTTGGCTAGATAAGATGTCTAATCATAAATTAGAAATTTAAAGTTGACCATGATGTATGATTTCCAACAGTAAATATGGCAGTCTCAAAAATTAAGAGCTGCTAAGTCTAAATTTGGAAGTTGTAGGGCTGGTGGCACAGTAAATCACACATTTGTCAACTTTCAGGTCTTCGTGTCTAGTTTGTGAGGTTGTGTATTTTTACTTAGTTTTCACTAGATCTTACTAGAAAACTACTTGATAATGTTCAGTCCTAAAACTGCTTGGTGAAGTTTAGGAAAAGCTCATAGTTATAACCTAGCACAGTGAAATGGCTCTTAACCATTGTTCAAATGGAGTGAAAAGTTGTGAATTAGTGTGTCAAAGCACCAATGTTAAAGGACACCATGTGTGGATATGTGAGACACCACCAGCTAAGCAGACAAAACAGCACTATTATGGAACCAGGCTGGGAATAGACATGTTTAAAAGATATACTTACTACTGGTTTGAAATGGGGGGCGAAACATTGGTCTCCTGGGTTTTTCATCCAGCAGTACTAGAGGGTGCTGTCACAACAAAGTATCATAGGTTGCAATAAGCTGCTGAACATAAAACCCATAGGGCCATTTGTTTTCTGAAAGGACGGTATTAAAATGTCAATTGTCCTGCATTCTAAATTGCTGAGGCTGTGACAATTTTAGTGAAAAGCACCATGTACCTTGAGCAGAAAGCCTTATGTAAAAATGTCCATTTTGCATCTTTTGAAGAGAAGAGGTGAAGCCCAAGTTGCTCAAAGCAGCATCAGCTCATTACAAAGAGAAAAAGGTGAGAGACATATGGAATTGAGTTTGATCCCTACTTTGCCCTCTGCCACTGCCTGTCCATGCTCAGCCTTACAACAGACCCAGCTTCTTCTTTTTTTGTACTTTACAGTCCTTTGTGCTCTTGCGTGTGCTCTCGCCACCAGTGATATTGGAGTCACCCTAAGATTTGCGGAAATATACTGACCTGGCGTTGAGTGTGAGGTATGTAATGTGACAGTGCAGATCTGCTTGCTTGTTCCCATGGTACTTTGCACCATGCTGAAAACATTCCCTTGTTATCAGACAAACCGAAGCCTTTTAAGATGGTCTATATCCTGCATTGCTATGAACCTCTCCCTAAGCAGGAGAAGCCTGATAGTTTTAAAGCACTGACAAAATCAAAGAAACCGATTCTCACCATCCCCTGGTCTCCCCAGGTAGGAATAAGCCCTGTGAAGTAGTTGCCTGCCTATCTGGGACTGTTATGCAAATTTAAGGGGGGCAATAGAGTCTGTGGATATTTTTTTCCAAAGCAGCGGAGGCTTAAATGCAAGAAATTCTGTCCTGGTTAGCAGCTTTGAAACTGAAACCTTATCTATGTGGAGCCTTGACACTTTCAGTCTAACCCAGGTAGCTTTGATGGACAAGGCAGAAATGTGTATATGTATCAAGTCTGCTTCTGAAATGTGCAAACAGGTTAAGCTTTTAAGATAAATGCTCCTTATATATACAGTACCAGTCAAAAGTTTGGACGCACACCAACTTTGATTGGTGTATATATACAGTATATAGATATATACTTTTGACTGGAACTGTATATATGTCACTTCTCAGATCTCAATCTTTTCCATCTTAATCATATTATTCTAACAGTTCTAAACTAACAGTGATGTGATGCCATCGCCACTGAGACCTCTAGGTGGTAGCAGTGATCTACTCAGATCCTCTCATTCTCAGATCCTCTGATTTCAGCTGATGAGAGCTGTAGTCAGTAAGAAAAGGATCTGTGACCACTGAAAGAGGAAATAGGTAGTGCATAGACAAAGGGATGAAAGGAGAGAAAAGGGTACACTGGCCTTTGATTCAAGCAGATATACAGTGGGTTAAGGTGTCTCTTTCTTTCATGATGTCTTCCAGTCTTTACCCCTGCACTTCTGCATTCTTCTTTAGCTTGCCCTCTTTCATTGTTCTCACCTAGTCACCGTGGAGTGTTTTAAAAAGTCATCCCATTTCAATGTCCTTATTGAAGAAACATGCATTGAAACTGAGCAACTGCACTTTTGCTGAGGCCATTTGGGGATACACTATGGTGCAATGCACTCTGTGTTCTGAAGGTGTGGTCCCTCTATCAGTATCACTCTTTAAAAATAGACTGTTGGTTTCCTGCTGGGCAGAAACCATTAAACAAATGACTTTTTAGCCTCAAGCTGACTTTGAAAAACATTTTGGGTTACAGTGTATACTATTAGTGCAAAGAACACAGTCACTTTGTTTTATCTTTCGTCTCTTCCCTCCTCTAGGCTGTACTTGTTTCTGGGTTACCATTTGCATAGGTTGTTCAACCTGTGTCTGCGTGTACATGCTTGTAATGTTCATTTAGGATTTTGTTTTTACCCCAGTGAATTTTTAAAGGGTAAATATTTTCAGGCAGTATGCAGATTTCTGTTATTATGACATTAGACTAGAATTTAAATGCCAGTATAGGGTTCACCTTCTTCATCAAAATGACACAGCTGAAGAAGAACATGTTACAGCATCATTTGTTTGAAAATAAAGCCACACTGAACATTTTAGCTTGCTAATTTAAAATTTTATCAGTTAGTAAAAGTTTAGAAAAGCTAAAAATCAGTTGCTATATTTAAGACATACAAGAAAGATTGTTTTCATCAGTGGAATAGTGGATTGCATGCAAAATAATACCCCTCCTACTTTCTCCCAAATATTTTGTGGGGAGGAAGCCCACACTTACGTAAAAAGGAACAGAAAACATAACATTGAACACATTTTCTTCCCATACATAATGCCTCTCTGCTTGTCAACCCAAATTTGTGACTTGTTTCATCTTGGAAATATCACTGAATCCAAGTAATCAAGAGACTGACAGAATAAAAACAACAGAATTTATTTATATAAGCGCCACAGATTTCAAAGACTTTCCATGGCAGACAACATTTTTTACAAGAAGTTTTATATTTGTGAAAAGCAGCATCAGCACAAACAAAATGTTGAACCAGGAATGGGTGATGAGTACAAATTCAGAATGCAGCGTAATAGTTCGCTCAACTCCAAAACTTTAAAGACATGTATGTTTGCCCGGCCTTGAGGAAATAGAAAAGAGAGAAAACACCGGCACACTCTGAAAAAGAATTTCCACTATATTTATTAAAGGGCAAAAAAGATGGATGCGTTTCAAAAGCCATCCTTTTTGCTGATGATGGCTTATTCCTGAAATGTGTCCATCTTTTTTTGGTCTTTAATAAATACTGTATAGCAAAGAATAGAATTTTTTCCTTGAGTGCCGGTGTTTTCTTTGTTTTCTGAGTAGAAATTAACACATTTGGTAGACAGAAAACACGTTATTGGTTCCATCATCCACATCATCATCATCCGGTTCCATCCGCATCTTAAAGAAGGAAACAGGAACCTGTTAATCAGTCTGAGGCATAGCATTTGATATTTGTCTAGTTTTAAATGGGTGCAATAAGATAAAATTCCTTATGTCTTACTCTCCTAGTATTTTTAAAGTCAATGCTTGGAGTCTGCGTTAGACACAAATTCATTTATTAAATTTCCTTCTAAGAAGCAATTTAGCTTTGGTTACACTTTAACACTAACCTTTCATGGTGAAAAACTGAAAAGTAAAGAAAAAAAATAGTATGACTGCACAAGAAATTGTCTAATGAGTTACCTCTAGAAGTGTCTACAGCTTACATAGATGAGCAACATTGCCTCTCCATAGCATCATCAAGTCTAGTTCTCTTAATGCGAATGACGCACTGAATGTCTGTGTGTGTGTGTGTGTCTTGTGCCAGTAGCATTATGTGCAAGACCAGGTGATAATTCATGCTTCACAGGCCCCACAGCCTTTCCATTATGCTATGGGTTCAAAAAGTTCAGGGTGGCATATTGCAGTGCAAATTGCAGGCAAAAGCATGACAGAACTGAGTGGAATCAATTACAGCTAGTATGACACACATCAAAAGAATGAAGGAAGGAAGCTACCTTGATAAAAAAGAAGTCATGTGTCGGATGAGAAGTCACATTCTTTGAAGACAAGCTACAGGACATTTGTAACTTATTTTTCAGTCTTTTCAGTCACAACTAATTTTCCAAAGAGGAGGTATGTTGCTACAGCAGTCATAGGGTGATGTGATATTGGATGCAGATAATTAAGTATTAAATGCAGTAGTGGGAACTATTGCTACAGACAACCCTCAGCATGTGCAAAATCTTGTACCATTTACATAAAACATGAGAAGGATAATTCTACAAAGTTACTGGTGTGAGACCATACTTCATGGTAATTGAAATTCAGTTTTGTTGAATAATTCTACTGTTCATGCAAATATATATCCTACTATAAAATAAAGAACTGTGTGCTCCTGGAAATACTGTGAGTTCAGATCATTTAGTTGAATACTTGAGATACA
Source organism: Cichlasoma orientale (assembly GCA_034780415.1). Classification (NCBI taxonomy): domain Eukaryota; kingdom Metazoa; phylum Chordata; class Actinopteri; order Cichliformes; family Cichlidae; genus Cichlasoma; species Cichlasoma orientale. The sequence continues at coordinate 25,144 of JAVDPK010002419.1, forward strand.
GAATTCCTATATTCTATTGATGCTATAGGCAAAGTGCAGTTACACTAATCAGCTAGCTGAAACTATATATTGTAGGGATAATACAAAATGGCTGAGTTACAAAGGTAAGAGGGCAACAGTACAGTAAAGAAACAAAGTTCAGTAATGCAGATCCATCTGTTGCATAGTATTCTTAAAGGAGTACTGTAATTCAGTCTCTTTTTTCCCCTCACAGAAATAATGATAACTGATGCAATACTACAGGAAACCTTCGAGCGAGCACTTGGTGACAGTGGGAAGGAAAAACTTAACAGGAAGAAACGTCCAACAGAACCAGGCTCAGGGAGGGCAGCCATCTGCCATGACCAGTTGGCGCTGAGGGGAGGGAGACAGGACAAAAGACATGCTGTGGAAGAGAGCCAGAGATTAATAATAACTAATTATTAAATGCAGAGTGGTGTATAAACACAGAGTAAAAGGAGGTCAGTGAAGAAGCAACACAGTGCATCATGGGAAGCCCCCAGCAGCTTATATCTTTTGCACCATAACTAAGTGCGGGTTCAAGGTCACCTGATCAAGCTCTAACTGTAAGCTATATCTAAAAGGGAAGTTAAGTGTAATCTTAAAAGTAGAGAGGGTGTCTGTCTCCCAAATCCAAACTGGGAGCTGGTTCCACAAAAGAGGGGCCTGAAAGCTGAAGCCCCTGCCTCCCATTCTACTTTTAAATACCCTAGAAACCACAAGTAAGCCAGCAGTCTAAGAGTGAAGTGCTCTGTTGGGGTGGTATGAGACACACTCACTCATTGAATGGGTGAGTGTGTCCAAAGTTTTGACTGGTACTATATTTGTTTAATATGTGCATTGAAGGACATATCCTGCTCAAAAATGACTCCACAAGTCCGCACAGTGTTACTGGAGGCCAAGGTAATGCCATCCAGAGTAATTATCTGGTTAGACACCATGTTTCTAAGAGTACAAGTACAAGCCAAGTACAATAACCTCAGATATATCTGAATTTAGAAGCAGGAAATTAGAGGTGACCCAGGTCTTTATGTCTTTACAACATTCCTGCAGATTAATTAATTGGTGTGTGCCATCTGGCTTCATGGATAGATAAAGCTGGGTATCATCTGCATAGTAATTCTAATAATAATGCCTAACAGAAGCATGTATAATGTAAATAGAACTGGTTCTAGCACAGAACCCTGTGGAACTCTATAATTAACTTTAGTGTCTGAAGAAGACTTCCAGTTTACATGAACAAATTAGTCTATTAGATAGATATGATTAAAACCACTGCAGTGCAGTACCTTTAATTCGTATGCGATGCTCTAATCTCTGTAATAAAATATTATGGTCGACTGTTCCAAAATGACCTATATGAGTGTTTCCAAAATGAACGCTCCTACATATGGTTTTACCTGTCATGTTGTTCAAGTCTAATGTTGCTGTAGCTCAGCAGGTAGAGCGGATCACCTATTAATTGCAAAGTTGGTGATTAAATCCCAGGCTGTTCCAGTTGGCATGCCAAAGTATCCATGGGTAAAATACTGAACTTTTCCAGTTGCATCTAATGATATTTAGTCCCTGTAGATTTTTAATAAATCTGAGAAAATCCATATTTACATAAATCTCAAAAACATGTTATTCCCAAACCCTTTCATGGGCAACCACTAGAGGTTGCTTAATTTTATTTTAAAATGTAGATATTGGTCATAAACGGTGCCTGCAAAAACGACCTATGAGGTCGTTTTTTAAAGGAGTACAGGCTCAGTCTTGTTATTTTCTTCAATCAGTGATGAACAGTAAGATGTCCTAGCTTTATGGAGGGCTTTTTTTATAGAGCAACAAACTCTTTTTCCAGGCTAAATGAAGATCTCCTAAATTAGTGAGACACCATTTCTTCTTCAGCTTATGGGTTATCTGATTTAAGCTGCGCTTTTATGAGTTGTACCAGGGAGTCGAGCACTTCTGATTTGAGCCTCTCTTTTTTTTTTTTCCAGAGGAGCCACAGTATCCAGAGTCATACGCAGTGAAGATGTAACACTATTAACGAGATAATCGACCTCTGTGGGAGTAGAGTTTAGGTAACAGCTCTGCACTGCGTTGGCACATGGCATTGAAGATAACAGTGGAGGAATTATATCCTTAAACTTAGTTACCGCACTTTCAGAAAGACATCTATTATAATGAAATTCATTCCCCACTGCTGTGTAATCCATTATTGTAAATTTAAATGTTATTAAGAAATTATCAGACAAAAGAGGGTTTTGAGGGAATACTGTTAAATGTTCAGTTTCTATGCTAAATGTCAGAACAAGATCCAGAGAGTGATTAAAGTGGTGGGTGGGCTCATTTACATTTTGAGAGAAGTCTAATAATAGATTAAATGCAGTCATTTTCAGCGTCAATCACCCATTAAAATTATTTTATCTGAACTGAGCACTAAATGAGATAAAAAGTCTGAGAAATTAGACAGAAACTCTGAGTAAGGAGCAGGTGGACGATAGATAAACTGTTTTTGGAGTTTTCCAATTAGAGTGGACAAAGTTAAGAGTCAGGCTTTCAAATGAATTAAAACTCTGTCTGGGTCTACGGTTGATTAATAAGTTGGAATGGATGATTGCTGCTAATCCTCCTCCTCGGCCTGTGCTTTGAGCATTCTGACAGTTAGTGTGACTGTGGGGGGGGGGGGCTGTTTCATTTAAATTAATATATTCATGTTGCTGTAACCAAGCAAAGCCTCTGTAAGGCAGAATAAATCAAAATTTTCAGCAAATATTAAAAAATTTATTAACAGGGAGAGAAGAGAGATGCCTAATGTCTAATAATCCACAGCATCATTGCTTGTGTGATCATATTGTTCCAGGGAGGTAAGTAACAAAGTAGAAATACTTTCTTACTGTACTCAGGTTGAATTTTCATGTACTTTACTTATATTTATACTTATATTTATTTTTCTGATAACTTTTTACTTTTACTATCTAAATTTTAATACAAATATCTTAACTTTCTACTCCTTACATTTTCAAAACAGGTTTGTTACTTTAAGTTTAAGACATTTGAGAGAAGTTATTTGCATAAACATCAACATGACTTGAAACTAAATTGAGGGAACAAAAACACATAAAAGAAGATCAGATTGGAATATCCATCACTGGATCTTATCAAAAACAAAGTGATGAAAGAGACAAAAAACATGTAATTTATGCATCATTTATTGTACTATACTCTGGGGTCTCACTCAAACCTCAGCCTCTGCACTCCAGCCTTGTGGCATATGGTCGCCTGCTCACTATTGAGCTAAACTGGCACCCATTTCCCATTGTTTTTCTCTGCTTGTGCTCTACATAACTGCTGTTCAAGCCCTGCGAAAAGCCTATGTGCACATTAGAATTAGAATATAAGTGGAAATAAAGTTTGTATTCCCTTGTATTATAATAATATAATATTAATATTATATTAATGTGACATTGGTAAATATAGCTGGTATACTTTTTTGTCTTTTACACTTTGAGCACATTTCAGAGCCTGTACTTTTTCACTTTTACTTGAGTAAAGAAGTTGAATGAATTCTCAACTTTTACCAAAGTAGTTTTTAACACAAAAATCTTTACTTCTACTTAAAGGGGACATATAATGGTTTTAAATCCTTCCTTTTCATATGTAAATCATTCATTTGTGAATGAGACATTTCACGCCCTGGCCCCCTCCAGGTTGCAGAGCGTTCCACTCCACCCTGTTTGGCCATTTTTGTAGTTTGATAGCAGCGATACGATTAGTTACCGGCAGAGAAACAGGCACTTCAAAGAGGCTCTGATGCTGGGGGCGATGTAAGGAATTGTGTGGGTTAATACACCCAACAACCAAACATTTTGACTGGTCTACTTGCAACTTCTGCATAACTGAACTTGGACTGCAAAATCGCTGTGGGAAAAAAATGGTAAATATGTAAATATGTGTGTACTTTTGACACCTCTTTATTGCCCTAAAACAAAAATGAGACTAGCTATAGTTTCAGCTGATTAGATGAAAAATCAGACTGACTGGCAAAGTCAATTATCTTGAGGGTATCAACTTAGTGGAGCAAAAGTCCAACATGTCAACAGCAAAACTTTGTTCAAAACTTTGAACGGATATTCCATCATTTACTGTCCTTAAAAATGGCATTGGAAAGCATCTAACATATTTTTCTAAAATCTTTTATGTTGTTCAGTTGGGTTGGACTCTGACAGCTGACTTATTCTTCACTGACCCCCACCCCCACCCCCTTTATTGACCCCAATTAAGCACCATTATATTCAGGAAGAAACAATATTAATAATGATCTTAGAATTAACACTACAGGGCCGATTCCAGTTTTGGAGTGCTTGCTGTACCTGTTGTGTAATATCCAGAGAGAACTAGAATCAGTTCTGTCAGCAACAGATATTTGAGAACAAGACTTCTGTATGATTTTTGTCATATTACCTGCACTCTGCAGGCTTAAGAGAACAGGTTTCATCCTTTGAATGCAGACAAATAGATTGTAAATAAAAAAATAAATACACAAATAAAACAAACTCCTAGTGGAAATAATACAGGAACCTAACCTGTGGTGATGCATGTTAAAACAGTGATAAATTTACTGCTAGCAAGAAAAATAATAACACAGATACAAAACAACATGATTGCAATGCTTCTGTACAGGGTCAGATCTAGCCTTTAGGTTTGGGTGGGCAGCTAAAAATTTCTGCATGGATAACTTCAATTCAATTTTATTTATGTAGCGCCAAATCACAACAACAGTTCCCTCAAGGCACTTTTTATTGCAAGGTAAAGACCCTACAATAATACAGAGAAAACCCCAACAATCAGATGACCTCCTATGAACATGCACTTGGCGACAGTGAGAAAGAAAAACTTGCTGCAACTGGTTGGGGGTGAGGGGAGGGAGACAGGACAAAGGACACACTGTGGAAGTGAGCCAGAGATTGATAATAACTAATGATTAAATGCAGAGTGGCGTATGAACACAGAGAGAGTGAAAAGAGGTGAATGGAGAAAAAACAGTGCATCATGGGAAGCCTCCTGCAGTACCTAACTAGGGTAAGACAAACACCTGAGGTGTAGTAGCATTCTACAACTAGCATGACAGTAGTTTGAGCTGGTTACAGTCCTTGATCAGATGCTGGCATTTCCTCTCTCAGAGATGACTGTTTGTTTCTTCATTTTTATAGTAAACAGCCTGATTAAACTAATATTAAGAACATGAATTTTATTTCCATGTTTTGTAGCTGCTTGTTCAATGCAGTTCAACTATTAAAGTACTTAAGAATATTATAAATGACATTTCTATTATTAATGCACATCTAACTCAAAAGGTAATACACAGTGGTAGGCTCCCCTTGAATGCCCTAAAACCACTCCACTCAAACAAAAAAAAAAATTAATAAAGGAAAATCTCTGACAGATTTAATGGAAGGAATGACTGTTTTAACTGACCAAAACACAGTCAGTAATGATCTGTCGATATGTTAAATGTGTGAACTCAATCAGGACACATTACCGGCACAAAAGCAGCTACAATAGGTAAAGTGAATGACACAGATATGCAGACTCTCAGAGGATGAAAAACATAAACAACATACTGACTCATCTACATGAGCAGAACAGGTTGTATGGTTATGTGTACTTATTTATTTATTTGTTACAAGCCACGGGGCTGCGTGTATGTGTATGTGTGTGCTTTACTTGTTACTCTGAGTTCATAGTTGAACACCTCATCACGTTCCCAGAAACACGACAGTCTGTTTCCCTGCTCTGTGTATTTGTACCTCTGATGCTAGGAGGGGGGGTGGTGGGAGATTTTGGAGGTGGGCCGTAGGTCATCTATTCAGACACTAGAAATGGTACTCGTGTTTTCTGTGCTGATTTTTTCCACTGGCTGAACAAGAACAAAAATATTTTTTCTTTGCTTTTGATTGGGTGGGTATGCTGGCTTGTTTGTAGTACACCCCTGCCCATAGCTAGAATTGGCCTAGTTTTTGTTCCTTGTACTTTTTGGATGATGATGCTGCTTTTCCCTCTGTAGTCCATCTATAAGCTTAGACATGGATATTATGTTTTCAACAGCACCAGTGAAAAGAACCCCACTGATTTACCTTGCCATTCTGCCACAACCTGCTCATGGTGAAAGCTGTACCTCTGAAGCTTTTATTTATTTATTTATTTTTAAGTACAGGCCATTTAGCTACTGAAGAAATGAACCATGTCATTCAGTCATTATGTGATGATGGGGCAAAAAGTGTGATGAACACTAATTTCAAACTGAACAAAATTTGATGACACTTTTGCTGACTTGCAAGCATCACGCAGCCTGATGAAACAACTCACTATAAGCTCTGTTCTTTGCCACTTACTTGGTATATCAGAGCTCCACTCCAACACAAACCAACTACCCATTGGGCCAATTTTTACTCCCCACAGATAAGTAAAGAGTGAAGCTACTGCAAACCCAAATTCCAATCTTTCTTCAGAAACTCGTCAAAGTAAAATTGCAGATGGGGCAGCTGCACACGTAGACTACAAGTGCTCACAGTGCAGGGGCTTGCTGGTATATAATGGTATTGTTATGGGACCAGGTGGAGTGAGGCACACATGGTCCAACAAAAAGAACAGCAAATGCATAAGCACACATTGCCTCTATAGGGTCAGAGCAGAGTTTCTCAAAGGTTTGATGACTGAGTGCCAATTTAGTGACTCAACATATGTCTGAGGGCTGCAATATAAGCATATAAAAAATTTAATTGGTGTTTGTAATGTCTATTTACAGAGAATGGATTTTATGTTGGTAATTGTCATTTTTTGTGCTAGTTTTGGGTTTTAACCTTTAGAGAGAAGAGTTATATTTCTTGCTACCAGCTGCATTTCTCAACGTAAACAAGGTTTTGCTAGCTGGAGGAAACAATTTGAAATGAAGAGAAATGTTCCTTTAAAGTTGTACTGAGCTGCTAAATTACATAATCACATAAGCTCTGAATGATTGAAATGTGCAGTAGCCTTTCTTAAATTGTCACAGTTGAAGGGTGAACCCCAGAATTAGAAGGCTGTTCTGCATCCCAACACCATTTGGCTCTCATAATGGGAATAAGGCTTTTCTCTTAATGATTAATGATTGTAAACATTTCACCTCGGTCTACCGTGGACTTACGGATAGTCACGTTACCCTGCTGCCTAATGATATGATTGGTATTGATCTTTACAACTAACATAAAGAAATAATATCTAAGTGAGGATGACTTTGCTGTTACAGTTCAATGAATGGGGAGACAAAAAGAACTCAATATAGTCTCATATGTTTATATTAATGTAGATGATGAAAGGCTGTTGGGATACTCTGGCTTTTCATACACAGTTCTGACAAAAAGATTTGTTCTCTCATCTACTTTTTCTATTTTCTTCATCACTTCCATTTTCTCACACTGTCAAATTCATTCAAAATTTCAGTGTCAATACACCATCCATCCAGCCAGCCATCCATCCAACCAGCCATCCATCCATCCATCCATCAATGCACTGATTTACTTAACCGGCTCTGTAATGTTAGTTCTTATCAGTCTGTCAAAAATACTTGCATTTTGCATATTTAAATTTTTGTCTATCATACAAATGAAATAATATTTCCAGTTAATGTCAATACATTTGCATGAGCAAAGAATACAGATGGATATAGGAGGGAGGGAGGTGCATGTTTTTCCCCTTACATCTCTTGTTTTTCCTCTTACATCTCTTGTTTTTCCCTTACACCTCTATGTTCCTGGCTGACATTTACGAATCTACATCCACATCTGCTGGTCTGCTTTGTTCAACATATTCCTCCACTCAGTGAATAATAGTGCATGTTTTCTTTTTTTAACACTATAGTGGATTGCTAAGCTTTTTTTTCTTGTGAGTTGTGTTTTTCATATGTCTTCATAATCTTAAAAGTGTAAGAGTAACAAAAATATGTGGAACGATTATAATAGTTTGAGTTGCTGAATTAGAAGAAGCATATTTGTGTAGAAACTGCTGAAGGTCAAAGCAAATGTTTGAGTGGATGCTCTTTGGAAAAATAGTTGATGCCATCAGATAACAATGATAATGTTACCCATTAATTTAAAGTGTCTTCTGAAAACTGAATCCAGCCATGTTGGCATCAGTCATCATCCAATCACAGTTCTTTATTTTGACATTCTTTTTTGCTTTTTGTTTTACTTTTGACATATTTTTACTGAAGAGCAGCATATGCAGCTTAAAAGTAAGGGTATGTTGTGGATAAATTGCATGTCACCAACCCTTGCCTTTATGATTGTTATGTTATTTAAATTAAGATAATGCATAAAATTCTCTATTGTATATTAAACATGATGCACATATGAGGATATTACATTTAAAACCCCTACGTTAGGACCAGTGACACCTTTGGTAGTATTTTTATTCTTTTCTTTTTTTTTCCTGTTTCTGATGCTTTAATGCTTTTCCTGTGCAGTAAACTACCTGTTTTATGTTCTTTTTATGTTTGTCCTCTGTAATATTTTCTGTGTTATCACTATACATTTTTTTTGTGAAGCCAAGCAATTTCTACTATTTTGCTTACTAAATAAAATGAGTATGATTCTGCATTTTGTTGTATAAGTGTCCTGGATGTTTTAGAAAACAGTGGGCTAGGTTCCAAATTACCCACTGGGCATGGAGCGACAAAACAAGCTGTGCTCTGGAGAGAGCTTGTAATAGATTACAGTGATTCCCCTTGGACATGCTGTTGAGCAGGTGGTGCCTTAGCTGGTGCAACACACGGCAATGAATTTACCATTTCCTGCTCCACCATCTGAGTATGAGTCGTACAGTCTGAAAACACATTTTTAATAACCAGAGAGGCAATTAAATAAATTCAAATACAAGTCAGAGAGAGCTAACTTTGCAGGTTATTTTTCTCATTAACCTAACACACACACACACACACACACACACACACACACACACACACACACACACACACACACACACACACACAC
>JAVDPK010002419.1:101842-113677 GCA_034780415.1 Cichlasoma orientale
TATATATATATAAAGAAATAAGTGCTGTTAGTGTTCTACAGATTTATGTGGATCCTGTTTCTGCAGCTATAAAAGGCACTGATATCAAGAATCTTCTGTTTTTTGTGTCATTGTGATCATCTTCAACAAAGCAAAATGATAAGAAATCATTGGGGGAAAAGACATTAAAAAGAAGGGGCACATCTCATATTAGCACATGACTATGGGTTGATTTTCTCCTTGCGTGAAATTGTGACTATTAATTCATAATTTCAAGTTTAGTGAATGGCTGCTTGGCAGACATTGCTGCTCCTAATGCTTAGAGTGATTTGTGGAAGTGGGTTCTGAGTAATGGGATAATAATGGTTATGCCTTCAGCAGCACATGGCTCTAAGTTTGAGCAAACCTGATTAAGTAAAGATGGAAAAAAATGGATCTGGATTTAAAAACAAAAATAATTTCATGGTGACGCAAAAGCACCCATAACTGCAATCTGTACATAAAAAAAAACCAAAAACAGAACAGTTAATTTCACTCTAATGTGTCTTAGAAAGTAAAGATGCAATTTAACTTTTGATATTGTGTGTGTGTGTGTGTGTGTGTGTGTGTGTGTGTGTGTGTGTGTGTGAGAGAGAGAGAGAGAGAGACGGCCTCCTGGATTTTTTGGTTGATTATGTTCATTGTTTGTCAAGTTCCTTCCATGCATGCTAGTAGTTTAATATTTCCATGGGAATTTTTTAAATCAGACAAAGTGAAACAGGGGAATCTATATTATTACTTGAGTCTCTTACTAAATAACACAAAGCACAATGACTGCTCTCATCTGTCTTTACAATGCCATGTTGTGGAAAAAGATCTCTTCCAAAACAAAGGCAGAATCTGAGCTTGTATTTGATTATAACAAAACATATTTTTAAATTCACACTACATTTAAATCAGTGTAATTTTTAGAAATTGTATATAGTAGGGGTACTTGCTCATAAGCATAATTTCGTCCATGTTCAAAGTTATTAGATCATATTTTCATGAATATTTTGGATACATGATTTTTCTGTATAAAGAAATACTTTTATAGGTATCAGGGGAATGGTGTGAACCCATGAGTCATTTATCTTAACTGGTTCATAGCCACAATTCCATGTCTCATAATGTAATTAAAATGCTCAAATTTAATCCTGTGTATAATCAGAACGTTATCTTAATAAAAAAAAAACTCCCAATAGCTCTGATGGAGCTCAGTATTTATTCCGGGAAGGGCTTATAAAAAATTCTAGCATAAAAACTTGGACTCTGTTTGTAACACCTTACCTGGTAAATGTGATCCTCTGAAAATGGGGGACTATTTACAAAAATGGCTGTAATTCTTAAAGTTCATGCGATACTTTTGTTAAACCCCTTGAAAAATAGCTCATAGACACATTTTGATTCTTTGATTTAAACTCCACTTTGGTGGTGCACAGAGGCAAGATTAATTCAAAAAAAAAATTTAAATTAGTGTCACTGTTCAAAAACCTATAAACCTAACAATCTATACTGTCTATATCACATATTCATGGATTCCAGGGTTATTGATTGTGTTTCATCTTAGCAATTGATCTTCATCCTCTAGATAGTTTCAAAAGAAAAAGTATTGGATAAAATCCATCCATTCATTTAATTCCACACAATAAAAAAGACTTTTAGTAAACAGTTGGATTATTGAATCTTGTTCTGTAAGATGTTGCTGCTCTGTGATGGAGAGACATTTTGCCACGTAATAATTTCAATTTGCTGTCCAACAAAGATAGTTTTTCCCAGAAAATTGGATAGTTTGGCCACTCTATACTACTTTAATATAACACAATGCTAAGCAAGCAGGACAGAGAAAGCAGTTAGGTTTTTAAAAAGGCAAAGTTAACTTGAATTATGGAAGACAATCTTTCTGTTTTATTACTACATAGCAAAGGGATATAAACAATGAGTGTTGTATTAACCTTTTCATAGACAAGAATAACACTTGAAACCATGGTAACCAAAGTGGAAAAATACTACCAGCTTATGCCATGATTATGCCATAATATGAAAATATAAAACAAAAACAACTTTAATGTCTCATTTAGGAAAGCTATAACGGTAGCTACCTTGATATTAAGTTAGTGACAGCTGTGAGTAATGGCAAGGACCAACAAGTTCATAACACAGAGGGTTTTAAAGCTGTGTACACACCAAAAAAAATTCACACTGATGTTGTGACCATAGAAAGCAAATTACATTTGGCAACTTCGTGCAACTACGGTCGAAATAACTGCTGGGCATGCGTAGTGAGCAGTACTGTTACGTCTGCAAGGGTGTGTGTGTGTTGTAATGGTGAATGGTGCTTTCTTATTCATGTTGCGCACCGGGCTCCTAGACGGGTCATAACAAGGAACCAAGATAAACTTTTTTCAACTTGAAGCAACTACCAGTAAAAGTACAGAATACCCATTATTGATGTATGAAGTGGTAGTAAATACATTAGAGAGTTAGCAGGGCAACTGGAATCTGGAATGGCCTGAAGTAACCAACCATCAGTTTCGAAGTGATGCGCAAATTCCTTTCAGTGTGTATGCTCTTTAAAGGTTATCTACAAAGTTCTTCTAGAAGCTAGCCAAACCTTTCAGTAGCTGTCTTGGGCACTTCTTGGGAATTTAATCTGAAAGATCATCTATCCATCCACCTATCGTTTGTCTTCCACTTATCTGGGGCCAGCTCATGAGGTAGTAGCCTACGCAGGGACACCCAGACTTTTCACTCTCCAGCCACCTCCTCCAGCTTATATGAGGGAACATCAAGGCATTCTGTCCTGGATCTGCTCAGGGGCCTCTTCCCAGTAGGGCCTCACCCAAGAGACGCCCAGGGGGCATCCTAATCAGATGGCTGAATCGGATCAACTGGTTCCTTTTGATGTGGAGGAGTAACGACTCTACTCTGAATCCTTCTCCCAAATGATGGCACTCTATACTGGGGGCCGAAGTCGACAGAGGCAATGGGACGACTCTGACACAGGCGGCGAGGGACTCAGGCATGGGCTTTCGACACTCAGGAGAAGCCGTGCTCACTGGCTCAGACTCTGGACTCTCATGCGGATTTTACTCTGACAGAGTTTCAGATTTGTGGATGCAAAACCATAACAAGCACTAAAAAGACCTTCTTCAGTATTTACAATGCTTAAAAACCAAGAAAGCAAACAGGGAGCTTACAGACAGAGTCCAGAATTGGTAGAGTTTTTCTAATGAAGTTGTGATATGTCCCTTGATATTAATGTCCAAACTGAGTCACAGAAAAAATAAAAGAATCTGGCTTTAGATTGTTTAGGTTATTTAGAGTTGCTGTCAAATTGATCTGGCTTTGACTCATGTGCTTTTCAACCTTGATAATTCCTGTACATAAGAAATGTGGACTTATAAAGCACCCAACCTACCCTTTCAACCTATGCTTGTTTACTTACAAAGCCTGTAACTAACAACTTTTATAGTAAGATGGTAAAACTTTGCATGGCTTCCTTAGATATGTTAAAGTTATTACAAAAAACTGTTATTGATGTTTTTATTATTACAATGTTTGCTATAATTATATATATAAAACTATTTCCCCACAATAAATGAGTCATATAGTGACAATATGGCAACCAGAGACCACAGAAAGTCAATGACATTCGGTGACTTTAAACGACTACAGGCAAACTGCTGATGACGCAAAGTGGGTGGATCCCAAGATAAACTGAGTAAGAGATTAAAATGGCTACTAACAAGAGCACAGGAAGCCAGTGATTTACTTATGACAGGATAGGCAAGAGATTAATGCCGAGGCAACTGGAGCCTGGGATGTCTGCTAGAGACCAACCATCAGCAAAGTGATGCACAAAGCGAATTGCTTCCTGTTTGAATGCAGCTTTAGTATTATTATTACCAGTACTTTAAGGGGTGATGATGGTAATAATAATAGAGGTTGTACTTACTATTAGCAGTATTAGTAATAATAAACACACATCTCACTACATATATTATACAATGTTCTATGTCTTAATTCTTGGTTGTTGTTTTTTTTTTTTTTTTTGGCTGTTGCTCTGTTCCATCACCACCTACATCACCTTATTGTGTTCAGAGCAAATGGAATCTGTCAGGTGGTGCTGTGTCTTGCACAGGGTGGCTGGGGGGTCAGGGTGAATCTAATGGAACTTTCTGGGTGGACAGGATGGTGGGCAAAGCTGGGTCATCATGTTTTACTCCCTTAACAAAGCCAACAAAATCTGTCTGTCAATCCCAAACAGCAACAGTCTTGAGAGGTTAATTCCAATGGGCCATGCGGCTCCTTCAGAGGTCTGGAGGTGACTCAAAAGGAGAAAAATATGGAGATAACAATACAAGAAATATATGCACTGTGATTCATTAATTTTATTTTTATTTTAGTCATATGTGCTAAAAGCCTTTATAAAGGAGGCAACTTACAAAAGGTATATAGTGTGTATCTCCCATTATTTCCTCTACTTCCTCTACATTTATTTAGACAGCTAATGCAGGGCTATAGACAATGAGAAATCAAAACCTGTTCACATGAGATATAAATTTATACCACCGTTTTCCAAGGAAAATTATTATCAGTTTGTTTAACATCGCAATATTTATTTAACGATTTGGGAAAAAAACACATCAGGGAGTAAAACAAATGAGACTCATTTTGCAGTATATTTCAATATACCAATTTCTGTGTTCAGTAGTTAGTAAGAAAATAACATTTCAACACATGAATTCTAAAACATAGTATTTAATAATGTCATGACTGCTATCTTCAGGAGTGCAGAATGTGATGGCTGTGAGTCTAGGAACTGCTCTGTCATTTGTAATTCTGTAGTCGAAACGTTGACAGCCAGTGCCTGAAGGTAAAATACGAGTCTGCCATGCGACTCACGTACCTGTTCCAGTTGCAGCTCCTGATTCTCTATAGGGAGATAGTAATACTGAAATGCTTTGTGTTGATGTGTGCACAAGGATAGACAGATTTAACTGGTGAAGTAGCTTAGCTAGTGTACTGCTCAGGGACATCATTCTGAACAGATATGTAACCTATGAAAATGTCCAAGCATGACCTCAGTTGCCAAGCAACCAGTACAACTGAACTGATTACTCTGCTCCCTTAAGCCTAGAACAGATGTGGTTTTTGCAGAACTCCAAGATCTATTTTTGTTTGACAAGAGGCTGATCTCATAATTTCTAAGAATGCAAAGGTGTTTTTATGCACAAGAAGCATTTTACAGCATGAGATTAAAATAATGCAAAAGGGACAAGAGAAGAGCTAACCACATAGAGCAGAAGTCTTGTAGCTGAATTGGAGAAGGGTAAATTATTCCCTGCCATGGTTACCAATATTCATATTTTCTCTCATCTCAGCTTCTTTTCTCGGAAAAAAGCAAGCTTTTCTTTCACTTCCTTGAAAAAAAAATCCACATAATGTTTTTTTTTATGTAAACTTAGATGCCTTTCTGCTATTGCAAAAACACTGGATGTTAATTTGATGTCTTGTCTGATAACCCATATCTAGAAGAGAAAAAAACACACTCTTTCCTTTTCTTCACAAAACACACAAATAAAATGTTCTAGTGTTGGAAAAATGATGGCGACCATTGTAACTAAAGCACACTCAAGAGCCAAAATTGAATGATCTGAAAACAATACCCAGAAGATCAAAGGTCTGGTAAACACAAAAACATGCAAAGGTTCTATATTAAATGTGGACTGTACAAAGCAGGGGAGGTCTTTTTTCACTATCTCTGCCAGCCTGAACAATTTGGTAAAAAAATAAATAAAATAAAATAAAAATTGTGTCATCTGTGTTAAATGTGACCACTTTATTCAAACAAGTTCGCAGATTTTAATTCATAAAGAACATTTCTATTCTTCATGTCTTGTTCTTTTCAACTGTACAAACAGTTTGATCTCTAAAAATATCAAAATATTCTGAGGTATAAATTTAAATAGCTCATGCCATCTGTTCTTGGCAACATATTTGGAATGCTGCATCTTCAAACTTGCCACTCTGCACGTCCGAACCAAGAATATTAGATTCCTCTCAAGAGACGCTGCTCTGAACTCTCCATTCCATTACCAAACTGTCAGTACGTCACGGTGGGAGACTGCTGCTTTTAAAGAGGATGAGAGGAGCCTGTTATGAAAGGCAGACTGACCCTAGCGCCTCACTCTGGGAGTCACCAGACCCTGAAAGCAGCAAGCCACAAAGTACTTAAAACTGATAGAGACTATCCAGCATACATGTCAGTTTAAAGAGGGTCTGTTTGTTTGTGTCCAGGTTGGTTTGATTGTCCTTCCTCTTCCATTTGTCTTATTTTTTGTTCCACTTGGTAATAGATCACATCATGCTTTGTTTATCAAACTTCAGCTATATGTTTGTATCATGAAATTGATTGACTCATATTTTATAAAGGTGCCTAGACATATATGTTTTGAGGTATATATGTCCCAGGCTGGGAGGAGACAGAAAACCCTGAGACTATTGTGTTTGAAAGGGCATCCAGCATGAAAATCTCTTCTATGGTGACTCATTGTGATTAAGGGAGCAGCTGAAAGCTGAGTTCTTGTGGTTTTTCAATCAAATCATGGTTGTGCAGACTTCTTTAATACTTGACTACCTGTCTAGCACTCATAGGCGTCACAAAAAAAGCTGTTTCCTCCCTTGAGAATGCTCTACTAGACCTTAATTGCAGTTGCCTGCACTTGCTGCTTGTTTGTGGGTCTCTATGCTTTCGGTTTTGTCTTCAGTAACTGAAAAAAACATGCACTTTTGGGTTTCATATCAGGTGATTTGCTTGGACAATGAAGAGTATCTAATTTCTTTGCCTTGAGACACTCTTAGGTTGTTTTTGCAGTATGCTTTGGGCATTATCCATTTACACCATTAACTTCTGTCCAATCAATTTTGCAGGATTTGACTCTATCTGAGCAGAAAGTATAGCCCTGCATACTTCAGAATTAATTATCTACTTCTACTTCAGCAGTTACTGTATCAGTATCATCAACAAACACTAGTGTCCAGTGGTGTAGTTTACATTTTTGTAGTGGGTATACTGTGCTTAGAAACAAAAGTACACCGGTTAGTGCAATTTAATCGACAATTTATTTTAATTTTTAAGCATATTTAACATTGCAAAATTTGTCTGACGCTTACATTTGAATAAATGTACAACAAACTGTACAACAGTTGGCTTTGTATTAAAAACATGTAGTGCGGGTGCGGGTGTCGGCCTGCTCTCCTGGTGGTTGTGGGCCAGGAAGGCTTGGGCTTCTTCGGCTGGGGGGGCTCTGTGGTGTGTCAGGCGGTTCCTGGGCACCTGGGGCCCTGGGGCCCTGCCGCCGGCCTGCACGGGAGGCTGGCCTCTGGTGGGGCTGGTTTCCTGTTGCCTCGGATTCCCTGAGGCCCTTGCTCTTTGACTGGGGGGGGGGGGGGGGGTCCATATGGGACCTCCCTCTGGTGGAGCGGGCATGCGGGTTTTGCTAGAATGTGCCATGGGTTTTCGTGGCTCTTCATGGCTGTGGATGGCTCGGGTTTACTGGGTCCTTCTCTGCCTGCCTCTGGCTTCTGGGGGTGGAGCAATGGCTTTCTGCCCTCGTTGGTAAGTGCATTTCATGACATAGATACACAGTGTTACGTAGTTGTAGCAGTTGATTTGTTTTGGTTAGTTTGCTCGTGCTCTGGCCCCTTTTTTCTGTCTTTTCCCCTTTCTCTCTCTTTCTCTTTTTTTCTTTCTCAGCCTGTCAACTCTGGCATTACTACAATATGTACATATACACAATTAAAGCAAAAGGACAAACATTAACAAGAAAAATCCTATAGAGAATCTATAGAGCTCATCTTGGGAGAATAAATGCCTCTGTGGCTTCAGGGGCAGCTGGTTTATAAAAATATTGAAAAAGTGTAGTTTGTGTTCTCTTCATTTTCAGAACATTGTAAAATCCTCTAGTGCAGGGGTGCCAACTCATTCATAGGAGGGCCAAAATTGAAGACAGTCTGAGTCGCGGGCCGAACAGGATTAAAAATTTTTTTATTTTTTTTATCAGCAATATGAATTTGAATGGCCAGAATTCAGCAACTTTTTTCTCAAAACATTAACTAAAATATAAAATTATATTTGTCTTTAAAAATAACATCAGGAAAATTGAATATATTTCAAGCTGATGAAAATTTGCAAATTTTTCAGGTAAAAACTGAGATGTGAATTTCTGCGCTTCAGTCATTGCATAAACTGCGCAGTGTGTGGAGTTTTTCAGCAAAAAGCACAGCTGCAAACACAGCGGTGGAGACCTGCTCTGATTTTTTTTTTTTCCAGCAATTACACGCGTATTCACGTGGTCCGTCCCTGAAGCTACAGGGAGTTACAGTAAGATGCTTCATTGTGTCACAGAGAAAAGCTGACTCACACAGCCACCTTTCATTACGGAGCCCTGCTAAGACGTCAACCTCTACTTTTCATAAACTTGAAAGATTTCCTCAGGTAGCTCATGGCACCTGTGTGATAAGGAATTTCACGAAATTCAGAAGCTATTTCCTCCGAAACTGCCCGTGACTTAAACCTTTGCCTCTTATAAAGTTCCCTGTCTGTGTTACGGTGCTTATGGCATGTTCTGTCTTCAGGACTGCGGCGTTTCCTGGTGTATGAAGCAGTGATGCACTGTCAGCACACCTGTGCAGGTCTCCCTCTGCATCTTCTCCTGTATCCGCTCTTTTCCCCGTACATAGCAGGCGAGGAAAAGAGACACACAGTTTACCTCCGATGTCAGCGATCAGGTCCTCTGCCTTGCCTGTTTGGAAAAATCCGTTTTCCACTTTTCATTTGGCCATTTTGGGGGGTCAGGCTAGCTTAAATGTCACTGTAAAAAGCTGTTTTTATCTGCTGATCACTGATCAATTTGTCATTGTTGGCAACACAGAAAATTAGTTAGTGCACAAGTCTTGGCCTGCACAGCAGCTGTTGCAGTTCATTGTAGAATTTGTAGTATAGTACATGGTGGAAGCGCAATTTACCTGCGCGGGCCATTAATAAAAGCCATATGAGATCATCTCGTGAGCCGTATAAAATTACATCTCAAGGCCCGTCTCAAGCCACATCCGGCCCGCAGGCCTTGAGTCTGAGACACATGTGCTCTAGCTGCTGCGTCTCTCCACTCGTGTCTATCTAAGCTGGTCCTGCCTACATCCCCAGCCAATCATAAAGGAGCAGCTGAAAAGAAACCAATCACAGAGCAGAGAGCTGTGGTAATGAGCTTGGCCAATGGCTGTGAGCCTCAGATGGAACAAGAGGGAAGGGGAGCGTATGGCAGCAGGTGACATCATTGGAGAGGAGAATTGGAGTCCGCGGAAGCTAAATGTTTCCAGTGACCAACACATTAAGCTAATGTCCCTCTGGGACAGAAAGCTAACCAGCAGTGCCATTGCAGGGATTATGCACCAAACCAACGACCCACAACCTGCAGGTACACCCCACCTGTTAAGCATGGGGGTGGCTCGATTCAGGTCTGGGGGTGCATCTTCGCACATGGCCCCAGGGACCTTGTGAGGATTGATGGGGTTTTGAATGCCGAGAAGTAACGCCAGATCCTGATTCACCATACAATTTCATCAGGCAGGCTCCTGATCGGAGAAGGATTGATTCTGCAGCAGGACAATGACCCAAAGGACACAGCAACCGTGGACCAAAGGTTAGTCTGGAGGAAAGAGGAGGCTGGCACCCTGAAGATGATGCCATGGCCCCCGCAGAGCTCGGACCTGAACATAATTGAATCGATCTGGGACCACATGAAATTCGAGGAGAGGAGGAGGCCACCATTAAAGCAAATTTGCTACATCCAGCCCTGGAGCCCCGGAGCTCCTCCATGGCCGGGAGGAGGGCATTTTTACCAGGAAATGGGACACAGGGAAGCATCCCGCTCATTCTCAACCCCTGGCCTGCTTCCCTCACCTTCGCAGGAGGGCGAGCCATTCGCTTTACATTGTATACCAGGCTCGGTGAGCCTTGGCTGTGCAAATCCAGCCTGCGAGTGCCCCCCCCCCCCTCCCGCGCCGGTCAGGGAAGCAAATTCCCTAACAGGCGCAAGAGGGGGGCCACTCGCGGCATATTGTATCCCGTGCTCAGTGAGCCTTGGCCGGGCAAGATTGGTCACATCCAGCACTGCAGCCCCGAGCTCCTCCACGGCCGGGATGGGCCCGCTCACTCTCAAATCCCATCTGCTTCCCTGACCTCCGCAGGAGGGGGGCCACTCGCCGCACACTGTTTCCCGGGCTCGGTGAGCCTTGGCCGGGCAAAATTTGCCACATCCAACTCATCAGCAGGTGGTGATTAGTTGACAGCTCAGCTCCTCTCTTTGCCTGAGTGTCTAGAACACATGGCTGCAGATCTGATTATATGATTATAAAATTGATCATTGACCTGCAAGCTAGGGAGTCCTGTTGCCACGTGCACTTATGGACATCCTTATGTTTGAAACTGTGTTTGCACAGAAGTCCAATGACAAAACACCACTCGGGTTCAGATCACGCAGGCCATCCGTCCC
The DNA here is from genome assembly GCA_034780415.1 of Cichlasoma orientale. Taxonomy (NCBI): domain Eukaryota; kingdom Metazoa; phylum Chordata; class Actinopteri; order Cichliformes; family Cichlidae; genus Cichlasoma; species Cichlasoma orientale. Next base: position 112,399 of record JAVDPK010002419.1, read on the forward strand.
AATCATGCCCCTCCAGGTCTCACTGTCCCGAAGGTGCAGAGAAGCATTCCTCTCATCCACCGATGAAAACTCCAATGTACAGACAGTAAGTCGAGGAGATACAAGAATCTTGTTAAACATGCTTATAGAGCTTGAGCACAAAAGATTTATAACAATTTATGAATGTGCAGGAGCCTGCCCAGAAAAACATACAGGCAAGGATTTGTCTTCCCAGGAAAACAGCCTTCCCATTGAAGAAGAAGAGGAGCAGGAATGTGTGGTGGTATAGCAAATAGAAGAAAACAGAATATAGGAATGTGAAGAAGAGTGCAGGGATGGATGTGGCATGCACATCAGTTACTCCTACACTATTTTGCAATGTAGAGCATTAGTGTGAGGTTGATGAGAATCAGTGGCTAAAGATAAAGAAGCAACAATCATTCCCAATCCTGTTTTAGTACTGTAATAGACAGTTAGTAGTCATAGTCCACATGTTTTATACTGTGCAGTGCTGTGTAATTTTTAATTAATTTATTTTTTTGTATTATACTGTGACCGCAGTAGGATTTTTTAAAATTTTTTGGTCCCCAACATTTGTCCACATTTCCTTTGCACAGTATAAAATAAATCATTACATTCATGAAATTAGTATATGAAAAGTACTCACTTGAATAAATAAAAGCAGTCACAGAAATAATCTTGACACAAAAGATATTCACCATCAGTGAAAACACGTGGGACGAGGCTTTTAGGAAATTACAAAATTAGTCCACTGCCAATATGTCAAAATATTTAAACATTTTGAGCACCTTGGCTCACACATGCCATCTTTGTGGCAACAAACTATTTACTGACATAGAAATTTAATTTTGACACATGAATTACAGTTTTTCTCAGGCTTTAGATATATTCAGGTGACAGCTGATGTTTTCAAAACAATATCTGAAATCACTCAAAGCTGCTTGAAAAAGAGAGAAAAAGCATTTGTCATCTTTTATTAGCATTTGCAAATGTTTTAGGACACAAGCAAATGATTAAATACAGTCTGATCAAATATTGATTGCATATGTTTTTGTGAACAAAACAGACAATAGTACTATGCTAGCATTTTTTTTCACTGCATATGTCAACCCATGCAGAATAGTTCATCTATTTGTCAAAATCTGCAAAGCCCTTAGGTGTACGTCACTAATATCAGTATTCTAAAACATTTATAGAGCTTGAGCACAACAGATTTATAACTATTTGTTTTCAGCAAAGATGGAGAAACCTTTTTTTTTTTTGGGGGGGGGGGGGGGGC
>JAVDPK010002419.1:115259-135804 GCA_034780415.1 Cichlasoma orientale
AATGAAGGTATCTAATGTGATAAAACAAAATGAATTTTTGCTATAGCCATTCTACTCAGATAAGTAACCTCACCACCACCAACAGCATGTTTGGGGTTGTGAGTGTGCAAATCTTTGGCAACAGGGAGGTGTGAGGCCCCTTGGCCCCAGTAGAAGCAAGCTGTTCAAGTGCTTAGTGTGATGTTTTAAAAGGGCTGACAATGCATGCAAATCATCTTGAGTGTCCGGGATTTTAATGTGCCTGAATCACCAGAGAGCAGTATCCTGCCAAGCTGAACTTTAACCAGTGCTATACCTGTAATCACAGGGTTTACTCCCTAGCTGTCTCACTGGAAGGAAATTAAATGCCTTGTGGGGCCTCAGCAGTTAGATTGAATGTTTGTGTTGTTACCACAGAAGACACACTGTCAATCATGACAGATTGCCTGAGGTGGAAGGGCAGATTAGGAGACAGTTTACATGTTTAAACCAGCTTCTTGTCAGACATCTGCGAATTAGTCTGGGGCTTTTTAATGCATTTAAGCCCTTTATTTTAAACTGTCTCATGCATTCATTAGCAAACATTATAAATATAAGCACTATCTGATTGTTGCCAAAATACCAAAAGAATTTCTTTGTTCATGTAATGGGTACTTCTGTGGAGAAATCTAGAACATGTCGCACTTCAAGTAACACTATAATAGCCAAGTCTTATTCTAACCAAAAAAGACAAAGTGACATATATTTGACTATTTAAAGTATGATGCTAGCATGCTAAGTGTAGGCATTTTTCCCCTGCCCTTTTCTGTCAGCTTCGAGTCAATATCACCTTGGGGATGCAGGGGTGTGGAAGGGAGGGGGGGTTTAAAGTATTTGGTTGATATATGACCAGCCTGCATCATTTGTGACTGCCTTATCACTCAATCACAGCAAGATGGAGATGCACAGGCAGACAATTTTAATGACTCCAACCTCAACACAAGTTGGAAGCCTGGCAAGTAATCTCAGAACTGCTGAAGTTCACATAACATAATATATCCTACACATATTTTTCTCTTTTATTCATGTGTTTTCTCTACATCTGGGGATATAATTCTAAACATCCAGTACAAGGTCTAGCATATCGTAACATTGCTGAAATTATTATTTTTTTCATTTTGTGTGTGTGTGTAAGTTCTACTATTTCTATTCAAAGAATATATGGTCAGCAATCACTTGCAGGCTATAGTAACAACTCTGTGTGTTGAAGCGAGTGAGGTTGGGGTTTAAGTGGTCCAAAGTATTCACATGTCAGGCTTAATTCCAAAGTGTGTGCCAATCAGGTGCACCAAGCCTTATCCCTAATGCAGTTTTGACCCTCCAAATAGATATATCTCTGTGTGTGTGTCTAAGCAATTTTGCAGCCTGCTCAGTATTTTTTGTCCATAATTGCCTCCTGTCAAAATGTCTGAGTGAGCTGATTGCAGGAAATAGGACAGGACATGTGTGCCCCTCATTAACTCATCAGTTGGTGCAGCAGATGTGGCAGTTTGAAAGACAGAGTAACATGCAGATATCAGCTCTGTAGCCTATGCCGTTATTTTTTTTTAATTTTTATTAAGCCAGGAGTTAAACCATGCCCTTTCCTTACATCTTATATTTACGCAGCTAAGGTAAACTTAGAGTAACACTGACAAATGAGGAGACAATGTGTTGGACTTCATGCTAATAAAAATGTATGTCTCTGTTCTGGGTCAAACAGGACCAGAACACCATGTGAATTATAGAAGTACAGTATACACCCTTAACTCAGGATTGTACCTACTGCAAAATGTACTAATTCACTGTAATTTCTTTTGAGTCATGGAAAACAAACCGAAAAACTACTGAATACTCACAGACATGAAAAGAACACATGAACTTCACAGAAAAATCACAGCCAAGCATCAAATACCTACTGATGACGCTCCCACTCTAAGGCTGGAGTTCTGTCCACAGTAATGACCATATTCAAATATAACACTGCACATGATGGTGCACCCAAAATGAATTCAAGCAGATATGAGATTCTGTTGGAACACATTAAAGCTACAAGGAGTATACAGAGGAGAACCCAGAGGGTACATATCACTGAGATGTGGGATATACATAATGCACAAGGAAGAGATGCAATCTCTCAAGTATATGGTAATATAACAGTGGGACTGGAGGTGGGGGAGGTAGCAACACTACAGCAGGAGTAAGCAGCAAAGCTAAGCCAATATATGTAGAGGTAGCATACATGATCAGAGGAGTGAGCATGTAAGCTTGTTAGATTATTAAGGTTTCTTACTGACTTGTTTGAATGTGACTGGCGATTTTAAGAGTCAGCTAGTACTTATCAAATAATGTTGTGAACGATTTCAGCGCACCCCCCGAACTCACACAGTTTCAGACACGTTAAAGGATTTAGAACCATTTACACATGCAACTGCACTGATATTAGAGGCTTTGTGCTTCTGTGTTTCATCTCAGTTTGGCTGACATTACTGTGTATGTATTTGTAGAGGTGTACCTTTAAAAGCAGAAATTTTGCAGAGGAGAGTATTTAAATACAATCATGATTCACTAAGTTTTGTACTTAGTTTGCTAAATTTTTAATTTGCAATATACTGTAAATTGCGCCATTATTTAATGGTGCATGTTTTATTTTGCCCCTGATGTGGCTGTAATAGCTGCCCACAAGGAGCATTAATATATTTGGAGAGTTTTATTATCAGAACAAGCATTAGTGCATAATTGGCACAGGTGGATTGCTCAAAGCTTTGAGAACAGTGCCAAAGCTATGGCCCTGACCTGTCATCAACATGAATGCTTAGAGTTGAGCCATTTGAATTTCTGGTAACCCATAACCCAAACTCCTTTAACAAGCTGGAATTTAGTGTTGGGAAAATAGTTGGCCAATACAAAATACTGTACATATGAGCAATGTATATGTTACAGACTGTAAATTTACTTTTTGCAGTGAGCCAAATTGGTTGCAGTGCTTCAGGTTACACAATTCTATGCAGAGATAGGCCCATATTAATAAAAAAAAATAAAAACTGTCAGATTTATCCAGAGAACAGCTTACTCAAGACCCCTGTCTGTTCCTATTCAAGGATTTTCCCTTGTATGAGAACACCTTTACATAATCTGAACTGACATGCTGTTTCTGGAACACATTCCTCAGTAGTTCATTTGTGACCAGCAATATTGCAGCACTTTTGTGTCACTCATTACTAAAACAAAATGCACACATTTTTTCTGCAACCACTAGCAACCACCCTTTGGGTTTTGGGGTTGCCTCTTTTAGTTTTGACAAGTGTAAGAAGGTACTGTAGTGTCTAAGCTCCAGTTTGGATGGTCATAAGGCCCTAACTTCTTCTCACAAATGGTAGAGGTATCCAAAATGACAACTGTTTTTCGACCTGGTTTATGCAAATACTAGGTATTCACAGTACACATACCTTCTTCACCATCTAATACAAGTCACTGTCAGGTGTTGATCAATTGACAGCTAAGCCCTTCTTTTCACCCAAGGCATAACACTTCAAGTCTAATGAGACAGCTACAAAGTCAGTCATTGATCTCTTGCCCAAAGTGCTCCACTACTGCCAAATGAGCCCATTTGAAATCTAGGCAAAGTGGTACAGCTGAGTTTGTATTTATGCAGATCGGTGGCACAGTGTGATCTTTAGTGCACATTTTGGCATAACATTTTGTCTGCATTTCAGCCTTCTTAGACCACTTTTGATCACAAGTAAACAGCAAAGCAAGCAAAAAAAAAAAAAGGGGGTGTGAGGGAGAATTAACATGTAGCATATAGCAGCTACAACTTAATCCTTCTTTTTGTACTCTAAATTAAAGCCAACTGTAGGCTCACTTTAAGGCAAATTGTACCCCATGTCAAACTAGGAGACAATTAACAACAAGGAGATGACTTATTTATATAAGGTGATTTCTTATTTATACTAACATTATTACTACACTACACCCTCAACAGTAGAGCAATTTCAGTACCTGAGGGAGACTGACCTGTAGTATCAATTGCAAATTAATGAAGACATGTCAACAATAAATGGCATAGATGTAAATCATGCCCTGCAAAAAATGTAAAGGGATAATGGGACACAAGGGCGCTTACACACATACTACAATGAGACTGCTAATTTTCTATCTCTCTCTCTCTCTCTCTCTCTCTCTCTCTCTCTCTCTCTCTCTCTATATATATAGATATATATATATATATATATATATATATATATATATATATATAGCTAAAATAGTATTTTTATTATAGGTTTAGGCAATTGAATTCCAAAAATATTACAATTTTGGCTTCCAAGGATTATGAAAACAAGCTTTCGGGACACAGCTATTATTGTTGCCACATTGTGTTTCACAGTTCTCTTATAAAATGTTCTCTTATAAAATCCTGGTTGATATGGTAACACTTGTAGCCACTGGTTTTAACAGTACATGCAGTTAACTCTGTGGGTCAAATGGGTCAAACAGTGAAACAAGCCATTTCTGAATGAGGAGGTCAACCAGAAATTGTTCTTTTTGCATCATTCTATAAGTGACCATTACAGCCTCTGATTTTTTGGTGCACAGCATGAGTCTGTGAAACTCGGTTACCTCGCTGAGACACTGGACATTTGCAGCCTGTTACCTGCCGCTTCTCATCTAGCAGCTCATTTGCTTACTTTGTGTTCCATTACTCCAGTATTGCAAAAAACACCATAAATGACTATTGTCCTGTTTCGTAGATGCCTTTTTAATAAATAATTGCTGTAAGTGCTAAACTCACTGACAAATACAATGCATTTCCAGTGACTATGCAGTCAACTCGGTCAATAGTGAAATGCTTAGTTTTGCAGCAGCGGGAAATCTTATTTTTGCCTTAAGCAGTTATCTTTTTCCAGCAGTGTCACTGCAGGTGACGACTATAGAACATGTCCATAGTGCTACAATTAACAGGTCTAAGTCACACAACTAAAATACAGTGAAGTCCTAATAATGGAGCACAGAATCAATATGCTACAGTATTATATTTCACAAATCCTTTCTCACCTCTCCTGAGCAGATGGCTTGTAAAAGAAAAAAATAAGCCAACAAGTAATCATATGTGCAGTAAATGGTGCTGGTTATGTTCCTGTGGAGAGACTACAGATGGCATGGTGATAGTCTTGCTTCATAGTGCATGTGCAGTTTTTGACACACCCTTCAAACTACCCCAGTGGGAACTTTTAGCATAGACCATGTAACTACCCATTACAAAGCCAACTATCCAAGAAAAAGAATAGTAAATCAGACAGGAAGTGACTTTTATAGGCATCTTTCTTCCTTTGGTCTGACCTAACCAGCAAGTTGAGCTAATTATTCTGACGTTATCTTTGTTCAAGGTCAAAGTAAATTTTATTATTCCCAGGGGGCAATTTGTGGTACAGTAGCAAACAAGTACACACTGCTTAAAATCAAACAGACACAAATGAGAAAAACAACAACACAACACTACATTCTGTCATTTAAAACATTAATAGCAGCAGTGACAAAGGAATGCATAAGTCTATTAGTCCTGCACCATGGCAATTTGTATCTGCAGACAGATGGAAAAAGCACAAACTCTGCTTCTCAAACTCTGAGTCAGCAAAAACTACCTGATAGTTCATTGAAGTGGTGCCTACCACTTTGCAACATATCTTTACACCTGCAACTTAACACCCTGAAGGTCTGAAGTTTTAATGTTAAGGAGACCATACCAACTGATAAAAGTGAAGGTAAGAACAGATTCAATAAAACATGAGCAAAACATTCTCCTAAAACTCAACATAAAAATAGCACGGTGTGCAAAGGAAATGCAGCTGCTGGTGGGCTTTTTTACACACCACATCAACATGATGTTCAAATGTGTGTTTATCATCAATCATAGTTCCCAGGAATTTGTACTGATGTACACACACCATTGTCTGGTCATTCTCCATTGGAGAAAATAGATTAGAGATTTTTATGAAGTCAACAGCCACTTCCTTGGTCTTTACCACATTAATGTTCAGATAGGAATCTTTACACCACTATGAAATTATTAAGGATTGCTCCATGCTCAGGATTACCTTTGTGAAGCAAGGACGCACACAGTAACTGAATCACCAGCAAACTTGAAAATATGACGACCTTTGTAAAGGCTTTTACAAGAATTAGTGTATAAAACAAATAAAAGAGGTGAGAGGACACACCCCTGAAGAGAGCCAGTGGAAGATAAAAGAACATCAAATTAAACACCGATATCTCTGAAATGTTGTGAACAAAATGTTAAAAAAAAATTCGACAGTCAAGAAATCAGGCCAAGATAATTCTGCAGTCTGTGAGCTGAAATAAGGGGCTGCAATGAAAAGCAGACAAAAAGTCAATAAGAAACAAACAACTGACTTTGTGATATCAAGATGAGATAAAATCATATTCAGTAAAGAACAAGGTGCACCATCAACCCCTCTACCTATAAGCAAATTGGAGAGGATATAACTAATCATTCATTACCAGACTGGTGAGTGCTACTGTACAGACCAAAAACCATTCAGTGCCTGTGGAACTTTGTTTTTAGGCACAGGTACAATAGCACAGTGTTGGACTTTATCAAGATACAAAGACCAGCTGAAGATGAAGGTAAAACTGTATAGCACGGTTAAACATGTGGCCACCAATTCAAACAACAGCGCCCATATCCATATTCAAATCAATAAAACAAGGAAAAACATTTTAAAAAACTGACAACTCCTTTTTAAAGTCAAATACATCAAAGCAATTAAAATAGGAATTACGTTCACTGGCAAGGTCAAAGTCAGATTTACCATGACAGCTCTTGAACTGCACTCCCATCATTAACTTGTCCCCATTCCAAGTGGGGCGTGAGCTACAGGTGCTCAGCAAACTTTACACCTTGTCCTTGTACTGTACCTACGTTTAGTCAGTATGAGTTCACGCCTTACTTGTTTTTGCAATACAGTGTACCAAGTCATATCACCCTGGAAAAAACAAATATTGCACTGGTTACTGGTATTTTTCACTGATTTGAAAACCCATGACTTATTATTAGGGTAAATAAAGATCCATTTCTAGGGGCTCACTAAATCTATGCAAAAAGTAATGTAAGCAGAAACAGCCTCTGCAAGTTCGTCAATATTTGCCCCACAGGCATCTTTAAATATATCCCCATCTGTGCAATCGTAGCATTTCTGAAGACACTCAATATTCTCCTTTGACCAAACCAGAATTAAATAATGTTCAGGTTTTTGTTTCTTTAGAACTGGTTTGTAGAATGGAACTAAAGAAACAGTGTAGTGGTCCGCAATCAGAGAGACCTATAAGCCCCTTTTATGGACCCATAACAAAGGTACAAGCATTTGGTAAGACGATTCACACAAGTCACATACTGGTAAAAGTTACTCAGGGCCTTACCTGGTCTGCGATGATTAAAATATCCCATTATTAAGTTAAGCACATCTAGTGTGATCCTCTGGAGCTGGAGCACTGTCCTTAGCATAGCTTGTGTTGCAAAGTGGGCATTAGCCTTACACAAACATAACAAATATTTCCTCTGTAAATGAAATGGTCGCAGGGATACCAATGGGAGTTCGATGTCAGGGGTGCAGATTGAGAACCTAATGTTCACTGAGTTACAGTACACCAGTTTTTATTTACATAAAGACAGACATCTCGACTAAGGGTTCTACCTGTCACCCCAGAGGTTCTGTCCAGATAATAAAGACCTCCAAAGCCTTTGATTTCCAAGTCAGACTGCTGATCATGATCCTTCAGTCACATAGCAGTGAAGGCAAGAAGGCAAGCATTTTTATATTTTGCTAGGAAACCTGACATTGGCCTGGAGCTCACCTGCCTTGCTGCAGCGGGACTGGATGTTAGTAAGGAGAATAGTAGAAAGGTGGAACCGACATTAGCCCAGCCTTTTTAGGCACTGACAAATGCCACCACGTCTGCCCTATTTCCTTGGCTTGGAAGCCTGATTTTGGTTTTTCATGATGGGATTCACACACATAATCCCCCTAGGAAAGACTGTCAAAGGAGTCGAGCAGCCGGTCATACTTGAGGGGCTCCGGGAGTCCACCCAAGAAGTTAAAAAAAACTTAAAAAAATAAAATTGTACAGCCAACTAAGGTACAGTATAGTTGCTACTGCCAATGCACACAGACATAAAAAAAAAAAACTAGACAATAAAACTACTTAAAACATTTTAAACTGACATACACTATACTGCACACTCAGCATTTGGTGCCGCTCCGTGTCACTATTACCAGCGCCATCATCATGCATCAAGCATGAAAGCTTGTCATTGGTGACTTGCTCCCTTTCTCTTCTTTCCCTTTCTTTTGTTTGTCTTAGTTGGGGCTCAGATCTCCAGTGATTCTTTTGTTTTTTCTACATAAGCAGCCTTTAACTATTAAAAGTCTGATGAATGGCAGCAGTGTTGTGACATGTCATATATTGGGTTCCTTTGAGCCATGGATTTAGGGACCGTAACACTGCTCTTTTTTTTCTGTTTACTTCTTTAACACCAAAAATATTATAAGCTGTTGTCACCACGGGAGTGTCACATATTCTGAGAAAATAGTAAAAAAAAAAAAAAATCATTTTCAGAAGAAAACACAACAGATTGTTGACAAAAATATAATATCTGGCTGAAAATCTGTTTGCAGAAGTCATTTTAAATCTATTGTAGTTTTGGCTAGTCAGCAGTCAGAGTTAACTGGAAGTAGGAAAGAGGCAGCAATGGACAGCTATTCATAGTTTCATAGTTCCCTTCAAGTGGTAAGTTTCCCTGATTTTGCTGTTTCAGGTTACGTTTTTGTGATGCAATTGTGCTATTTTCTATGCAGCTTTTGGTTTTCTATAAATATTACCATAAATCAACATACACTGTGATTAAACTTAGACACAAATGACTTAACAACCACTTGCCTAAGTGAGACATTACTTTTGCAATCATATATTAAATTAGCATCTAATACTATTCTTTTACATTATTACTAAATGGGCCGTAGCATTAGTACTGAAGTTGCATTAGCTGATTAGCATCAGTTGTTTCAGTCATGCTTTACAATCTATGACTCATTCTTCAGCTGCTTGCCTAAATCTAACATTCCTATTTGTGCATTTTTAGATTTTGGCCATTCTAGTGGAATTCCTGATGCATTCTCCTGCCACCATCCCATTACACAGGCCGTTATACATTGTACAACATTGTGGCATTTTTCAGCACCCTCTCACTGATATTGTTTAGTTAGGAAATTTGTTATAGACTGTCCTCCCACAGCTAGTGAGTGTAAGATCATGGTACATTTTTGCTAACTTATTTCTGCCTTTACTATAAAATGTCAGAAATGTTATTTGGACATATTAGATTTTACAGGCGTTATAGTGGGATTTGGCAGATGGGGGAACCCTGAGATTAGGTGTAGCAGTGCAACGTGGGGAAAAGAATCCCTTGGAAATGAGTCACAATAATTTGTATTGTGAGCTCCAGTAGATTTTTCTTTGTGTACAGGCTATGATCAGCTGACCTGTGCTGCTGCTCTAAGACCTGTGCTGCTTTGTGGATTTAGTCAACTGAATTCAACAAGATGTTAGATGAGCTATGATGGCTGATTTCCAATCCCTAGACAATGTAAAGTCAGTATAATAAGTAGAATTTGGTGAGTGAATCATCATCATCATCATCATTATATTAATGTCTGCTACCCTTAATTTAACCTTGATTTAACATTGATCATGAACACCACAGTCTGCTCTGGATCAGTCCAGCATAGTGCATTACCCAAAATGTCCTCCAATCCAAATGTAAGTATCGATAATTTTTTCAGGCCCTGAAATACGTCCTGTATGTGCATTGAGTGCTCATACCTGTGGCTTCACGTGTCATGTGGTCATGTCCATGGGTGATGTTGCCCTAGCTCAGGAGGTAGAACAGTAATATATTAATCGGAAGGTTGATGGTTCAATCCCAGGCTATTCCAGTCAGCAGTGCAAAGTATCAGAGGGCAAAATGCTGAAGTGCCTGTATGAATAAGGAATGTTGCACAAAGCATTTTGAGCGCTTGAGTACTCAAGTAAAGCGTTAAATAAAGACTAGTTTTCCAATTGCATTTAATGTCTGCATAGACTTTTCAGGAATCTGAGGAAATCCATATTTATGTATTTTTTCAGGATTTGCCGGAGAAAACCAAACACGTTACTCACACACGTTGGTATACAACCAGTAGAGATTGCTTTATTTCATTCTAAAACATTACTGTACTAGATTCAGTAATTATTTTCCAGTTGCAATTATGTCGTTACTTATGTTTCAGAGGTTCACAGGAAGAATCTCTGTGGCAATCACTTTGACATCTCTCTGGGCTGGTTTTCAAAAAGTTGCTGTTACCGTGTCTACAAAATAAATTCCTTTATTTAGCAAGCAGGCGATACTAGGGGATGCTAGATACTACTTAAAGGCCACTTTCCTCTTGTTTTCACTTCCATGTACTCTTTTACTAGTCTTTGATAGCCATTAAAAAAACACACACACAATGAATAATGAAACAAAACCTCATTTGTTTTCAGGTTGCCTTGGACAGTATTCTGATATTTTCATTCCCATGGCCTAAAAAAGATCTTCTGTGTCATTAGGATAGGAATTTGTGTTGGTGTGTGGAACTGCCTAAGTTTTACATTGTTAACTGGTAATTATGTGTTTCAGATCATTTTACAGAGGAACACGATGTAAAATGTAATGTAACAGTAGGGTAACAGTAGGGTAACAAGGGACTTTCTCTGGCGAGTAATTAACATACTGCATTACTTTTAAGAACAGTAATGAGTAATATAATACTTTTTTTGAGTAACAAACCCAACACTGTCCACAACCACAGCTTTATTTACATCTGGACCCAGCAATGCCTGGCTGCAACCCACAAAAAAGTAACTTTATTAACGACAGTATTATGAATTTTTCTATGTTACAGATATAATTACTCATTTACTGGAGGTGCTGAAATACCATTCCAGATCATTCTGGCAAACCAACCCCCTGGGTTTTTCTATTCAACTTCTGTTTTGCTGACTGAAAAGCACAACAGATGCAGCATGAGCAACAGAAGTAGTTCTGTGTGTCTGCAAAGAAATAATTCGGAGTTGCAAGTTACCTGCATCTTAGGAGTGCTGGAGTCCAATTTACAGTTATAGTCAAACAAAAACAGAGCAATTACCTTGTATACAGAGCTGGACTGGTGAAACTATCTGTGCTGTCTCAATGCAGGGTGGCACAGTGGTGGGCATGGTTTGCACCTTTGTGCTAGACATCTTCAGTTAGCTAGGTTAATTGGCAATTCTAAATTGGTGTTGATGTTGATGTAAGAGTGTATGTTTGCCTGGCTCTTTGTATTAGCTCTCTGATGGTCTAACAACCCGTCCAGGATGTAGTTTTTTTGTTTTTTTTTTACTGTGTCTTTTGTACAATATAAGCTGGGTTAGGCTCCAGGCCCCCCCAAAATCCCCACATCCGTGACCCTAAGTTAGATAAAGGGTTAAGAAAATAGATTGATATCTTCGGTCAAAATAGTTTCCTTTCTTTTCCCTTTTTTTTTTTTTTTTTTTTTTTTTGGGTCATTGTATTTCAGTTCCTATGGAGACTAATGCCACTGTTTGGTAATCCTCTCACATTTGTACCACATGCTGATAGTGAGATGCTACCAACCAGTGTTGTCCAAATATCAATGATAAGAAGTAATAAGCAGGGTCTGAGTTAATTGTGATTTAAATTCTAATTTCATCAGAGCATTTTTTTCATTTCTCATTTTTTCAAACAATTTAATTAACATGCAGTCTTGGAAGTCACCATGAGAAAAGGTACTCAGCACACAGAATATAATTTACTTGAAAATGTATGTCAAAGAGAAATGCATTTGCTGCCTTGTCAGCTCTAAATAAGCCCATGTTGTCATTAAGTGGGCTAAATGTTCATTCTGTGCCTACTCAGAATGCACAAGCAAGCCAGCAAAGACAACAAAGAAAAACCTTTATGCTCTCTATGGTGCATTTTTGACCATAGAGTTCATAGAGTTAGTGGAAATTTAAAAAGTAAGAGCTATAAAATCACACATTAACACTGTTCTCATCATGATAATAGTATTTGTTAATGCTAGAGAAGCTGAGAGAACATGATATCTCCAGATTTGTCGAGCTGTAAAACCACTTTACAAAAGAATGACACTATGCAGTTAAGTTACAGTATAGCACAAACTGCATGTGTTTATTGATAGTTATTGCTGTAAATATTCAGTCCATCAAATTACTTTATTTGAATTTGGACAAACAATTAATTTCCACACTGTCTCCATTATGGAACTAACTGGACTTCTTGAGGACCATGTTTATATGTATTACATTTAAAGTTTGCAGCCATCATGTCTGAAATAAATAGTAGTGCTAAGAGCATGTCAGTGGCCATTAGCATTGCTCTCTTGCCTGATTTGCATCACCTGTATGCTGTTTGTGTGTATATATATATATATATAAAGTTAGTTGATTCTTTTAAATTTGTTTATAGCACAATAACACTTAACAATATGTTAATAGTAATTTTTAATAGTGTATTTTTGTTAGAAATTGTATCTCCTGCATTATGGTCTAATTAGAAACTGCACATAGTGCCATTAAATCTACAATCTACTAATTTGTATTATTATACCAAATTAAATTGGATTAGCTTCTACCATCATGAGACAAAACACTGAACTTTATTCAGCATAGTTTCACTTATTTCACGATTTGACCCCAGTAGCCCAATATCAGGGTGGGGAAGCCACCAGTCCACTGATCTTTACTCACTATTAAACTTTTATTAGGCTTTCTTAAAGTGTGAAAAAAACATTTAATTTCATTCCATATTTTCCCGTACATGGCTGATTTTTGCTGTCCATGTTATCCCTGATAGTTGAGCTACAATACTTCAAACTGTTCACTAAGGAGGAGTGTGTCAGTTGCATCTGTGGGTAGATGCTTCTATATAAGCAAGGAAAGACTGATTACCCATGAGAAAAAAAATAACCATATCAGCAGAATTAAGACTGGGTTGGTTAAAAGGTCATAATGCTTACCAACTCTGCCCAATCCCACACTCCCATCCGAGGCGTATGCAGAAATGTAGATCCTGTGTCAGTGCTCTTTGGATACCACACTTTGTATCTAGAGTCCCAAATTCATGCCCCAGGATGTGACCTGAATTGGACAAATTCAACTCCTGACTTGGCTGCAAGTAATCCTCTAATTCCTCCATTGGTTCCCCATCTCTAGTAAATGTCATCTACATGTACTGTAGTGATTAGTCAGAACTCCTTTTAGTATGAAATGGAATCCTCTCACTTTTATATATCCAATGAAGATATTTCTGTTTCAGGTGTATAAATAAGCATTTAACAAACAAACTCAGTGTAAATTATCAGTAATGTTAGAGTAAAAATACAACCAGCCTGTCTCCCTTATGGATCGATATGTAGGTATAGATATGTATGCACAAACACACTTATAGCATTTACAATTATCATTTTAAACCTCAAATGTTGTTCAATACAATATCCTGATGGAGCAGAGGCTCATTCTCATTTAGAATGTAAATGAATTCCACTGAGACTGGGCCTATAAATTATGATTAAACTGACATTACTGTACTTTTTGTTTGATGCGTCTAGGTCAATACTGTGAATCCATCCAATAATTCAGTAGAATATTGGACAAAAAGAACACTGAGAGGTTAAAGCAAGGACCGGTGTGTGGCCAAAATACAGTATATTGACTCAGGCTCTTTCTAATAAATGATATTGAACTGTCAGGCATTGCACCACCTCAGGATGTTCTGCAGAGGACAATATGGGTTCAGTATTTTTCAGTGTGATATTGAGCAGTTCTTATTATTAAGCTCTTTTGAGAATGTAAGGCTAGAAAAAGAAGTAACACTATTCAAATAATAATCACCTTATCATGGCTTTGTGACCAACACATATTCCCTTAATGACAAGTTTGACATAATGTCACAGCTTTACAGCAGAGAATTCCAATAGTATTCTCCCTCAGTGCGATCTATATCTGCCAGACCACGCAGAATCACCCTGCCTCTGGCAAAATGGCCTGCTTACTTGGACATTCTTTTTCTCTTGTCTATTTTCTTATTCTTTGCATGTGTTTACAACAGGGATATCTGGCTGTTGGAAGGTCAAGGCTGAAAAGGTTACTAAGCTTTTGTTGATGTCCCTTCAATGTCGAATTATTACACATTTTTAGAAAGCATTTTGAAGCCATCTTAAGGCTTCTTTTTCCTCTTGCTTTTTATCTTACACTTGCAGTTTGGGCCCATTTTGTTCATGTTTGGACTATCTTGTCTGTCTCCTCCACTATCTCTATTTTTCTGCTAACAATGGTTTTGAAAAGACTACTTCCATGGTTAGTACACAGGTTTGTATTTTTTAGTTCCTCTTTTTTGGTTTTGTACAGCATTCAACTTTTCTGGTGTGACAGTCTCTGCTAAACTGTTGATAGCAGTCTCTTCAAACCCAGAATGAGGTCATCTTTAGTTCATATTACTGTGTATTTATATAGCTCTATCAGTATATAGTTAATTAATGCTGCTGCTAAAAGTTTGCTTTTGACAAATTGTGCTACAAGCCAAACTGAGCACTTTTTTAATCCTCAAAAGAAACGTATAATTTTTATCACAATAATATAATATGTGTAGGGCATTGATAAGCAGGGCTGTTATATTTTATAGGAAAAAAGTTCAGTGTATGAACACTAAACATTGTGCCTTATACCCAGCAGGGGATTCGCTGTCACTCTTATTACTTGTATGTCCTGTTGCCCTGTCTATAAAATAGACCTTTGTTATTCTAGAGAGGCCTTGCAGAGGTCATGCTTAACAGATAATTATAGCACTTGAGAATGAATATGAAGAGAGACTTTAAATTCAATACTATATGGAAATAAATGAATTAAGGTAGAACTTTTGCTGTCTTAACTAGAGACATCATAATGAAGAGAAATGGCACACAGAAACTACTGCAAATAGGAGAAACTCACATTGCCAGAAAGGACACCTTGTTTAGTGACCTATTAATTATCATAGTAAATATGTAGGTAAATATACTTTTTTGGGGGCTCACTGTGCACTGGATTTAGCAAAAGGCGAGGATCCCATCGGCACTCCAAATTGAGCAGTAAAGGAAGCTGTAGTGTTGTGAAACATCCAGACAATTTTTCATAGTCTCAAGGAGGTGGCAGTCCTATTTTAATTCAAGTATGACTGAGCCATATTGTAACCAGTCAATTATTTTGACATGTCAAAGCACTGACTGTGAAAATAATATCTTTTTGAATAAATTTTGTTGGGTTTTAGGCCTGACTTTTTTTCAGGGTTTATTTAAACATTTTCATTACATCTGAACATGTGTTTCATACAGCAGCAAGTCATAATAGGACTCATGCACATTTATTAAGCAACACTAGATATATACAAGTAACAACCTTTATGTACAGCTGAATCATTAATTGACATAAAGGGAAATTCTATCTATTCTCCTTCAATCGATGCAAATCTTTTATGTTATGAAGTACCTTGAACCACAGGAAGTTACTTGAATGTGCTCCAGTTACCAGGATTACGCCACTTTTTTCTTCTATGATTCTACATAGATTTCAATGGCCATATGTGGCCTTTGCACTTTCTTTGATATGCTCTTCTCAGGTTACTATAAGATGAAACTCAAGGTCGAGCAAATCACAAATTGTTACTCTAACTCTAGCAGGTTGGAAACTAGCTTTGAGGAAGACAAAGATACCATATACCACCATGAACTTAGTGTGCTGATTCATAGATCTGCCCTTATTCATTTATGTAGTTGCAGTGTCTAGGATCTGAAAATGCACAGTATACCACAGAAATGTTATAAGAGGCATATGTTAACAATCAAAAATTGTCAGTCTTATTTTTCTTTTTTGATATTCTGAGAAACAACAACAACAACAACAACAACAACAATAATAATAATAATAATAATAATAATAATAATAATAATAATAATAATAATAATAATAATAATAACACAAGTGGCAAATCTATAAATAATGTTGGTAAAATACAGATTGGGGAGAGCTGTTTACTTGATTTTTGCTAAATTCGTTTGATAAAGCTTTCAGTCTGTGCCAACAATATTTGTTTGCCTCTCACTGCTGGCATAAAAAGAACAACCCTTATCAACATGTCTGCACTCACTGTCATTATTCATTCACATTACTGACAGATTGCTATTTTGTTTTTGTAATGATGGGAAGTGCATACACTGACTACTTCATAGTGTCACAAATCTTTACCAAGATGATGTTTCATCTTTTATTCTTTGACTATAAGCTCAGAAATATTAGTGTATCACAATTATAAATAGCATCCGTAAATAGTATACACCAGAAAATGTAGTATTCAAGTACTGTAAGTGTCCTTTTACTTACAATTTTTATACAACCCAAATTCCAAAAAAGTTGGGATGCTGTGTAAAATGTAAATAAAGACAGAATGCAATGATTTGCAAATCTCATAACCCCATATTTTATTCACAATATAACATAGGAAACATGAGAAAAATATTCATTTTCAATTTCATTTTGAAATTGATGGTAGCAAAAAGTTGTGAATGGGGTAACAAAAGGTTGGACAAGTACTGAAAAGAAACAGCTGGCAACAATTGGCAACAAATCAGTAACATGATTGGGTACAAAAGGGGCCTCTTAGTGAGTTGCTCAGAAGTAAAAATGGACAGAGGTTCGTCAATCTTCAAAACTATTTCAGAATAATAACGTAAAATTGTGAGACTGAATATCTCATTGCTGTAGTACATAATATTAACAAAATATTTTTGCGAATCTCAAGAAATCTCCGTGCACAAGGGCCAAAAACCAATATTGGATGCCTTGGATCTTTGGGCCCTCAGCCAGCAGTGCATTAAAAACAGACATTGTCATGGAAATTAATGCATGGGCTTAGGAATACCTCCAGCAATAACTGTTTTTAAACACAGGTTCACTGTGCCATCCACACATGCTGGTTAAAGCTCCATTGTATCACACAAAGAAGTCATATGTGAACGCGATCCAGAAATGCCACTCTCTTCTCTGGGCCATGGGTTCATTTTAAATGGACTGAGGCAGAGTAGATCGATGTTCTGTGGTCAGCTAATTCAAAGTTTGAAATTCTTTTTAGAAAACATGCCTTGTCCTCTGAACTAAAAAGGAGCAAGAACATCTGGCTTGTTATCAGTGGTCAGTTCAAAAGCCTGCATCTCTGATGGTATGGATTTGCATTAGCACCTATGGGATTGGCAGCTTGCACATCTGGAAAGGCACCATCAATGCTTAAAGGTATATATAGGTTTTAGAGCAACATAATGCTACTGTACATCCAGACGACGTCTTTTTCAGGGAAGGCCTTGCAATACAATGATGTCAGCTACATACTACTGTCCACTGTTTTGCTGCAGCTGGTGACAATACTCCTACTGTAGATCTTCTCTGCAAACGTTGCGACGTTTTTGTAAATTTTGGTTAAAGTGTCCAAAATAAGCAACAGGTGCAGAGCTGATTCAAGTTTGTTAAAGCAACAGATCTCCAGAACAGAAGGACAGAAAGACGGCCTTTGTCAGCTCCCGTGTGTACAAATTCTGTGTATTATTTTTAGAATTACTTTTGTTTAAGTTGTTCACTCTTTGGCACCATCAATTTGTAAAAATGTGTAAAAAACAAAAATACTACATTTTAACATAATAAACATAAAGGTTACAAAAGCAAAACATTTTATATTTCATGTTGACGGCAGAAATGATATTCTATATTTCTATGTCACAGTGTCTGTATCACAGACTGTATCATAAAAAAATGTGTAATTTTCTTTTGTGTTTTGTTTTACTTTTATATAGCCAATGCAACATGACGTCAAAGTTGCAAACATTACCAGTGTCTGCGTCTGGCTGCCTGTACATCATCCTCACCTTTGCTCTGTCAGTTGGTGCATGTCTGTCTGTCAGACCTATTGTCCTTCCATCAGGTGCCTCTTTGTGTGTCTGATGCTCCCATGTGTCTGTCTGTGTCTGTCTGTCTGTATATCACATTCTGTCAGTTTGTCAGTGCCTTAATAGGGGCCCCTGTCACATCATTCTTGGTTTAAGTTATTGGGTCCCTCTCCGTCTGTCAACTGGTTGTTGTCATCAGAAACAGCCTTCTGGGATTCTTGACCATTTTCTTGACCTGTCTTTGAATAGCTCACACAGTTTCACTTTCTCCTGAGGACAGCTGTAACTGTTATTGCACTGAATGGTAACCATAGGGAAATGGTATGCATGTGTCATAGTAATAATAATCACTGTAGTTAAAATTAATTAAATTAATAAAAAAAATATTGTTATCTTTATACCAATCAGGCATAACATTATGACCACCTCCGTCATATTGGTCCCCCTTTTGCTTCCAGCTATCCACGTGATGTAAAAGAAAATGAAATTTCTCAGACCAGGCCACCGTCTACCACTGCTCGATGGTTCAGTTCTGATGCTTATGTGCCCATTGTTGGTGCTTTCAGCAAGTGGTCAGCATGGGCACCCTGACTGGTCTGCAGCTATGCAGCAACACACGCAACAAACTGCAATGCACTATGTATTCTGACACCTTTCTACCAGAACCTGTAATCTGAGCTACAGTAGCTCGTTTGTTAGATTGGACCACACATGGGCAGCGAAGGCTGGCCTCAGTGGGCCTTGGCCGCCCATGACCCTGTCGCTGATTTAATACTGTTCCTTCCTTGGGCCACTTTTGATAGATATTGACCACTGCAGGAACATCCCACAAGAGCTGTAGTTTGGGAGATGCACTGACCCAGTTGTCTAGGCGTCATTCAAATCAAGTCAAACTCACTCAACTCCAAACCAAACAGTTTGTAAGGGATATTGATATCATGAAATAACTGACATCATAACTGACTTGTACAGGACTGCCTTCAACACGATGAATGGTAAGAATGTTCTGAATCAATCGGATTAAGGCAATCATTCTCAAAGACAAAAATACAGAATACATTTCTTCCAGCACGTGTCATCCACAACAGCAACAATGTATGCAGTTCTCCCCTTTCAAACAATTAACTCTCTTAGCCATCTGAAGTCAGCAGGTATTCTGCATCTGCAGTCTCTAATTTCAGTAGTGCAAATTATGCATGCTACTTCTACTGTGGTCATCTAATTAAATCTCACACAACTACCACCATGATCTTACAATCATCTATGTTCACACGAGCACCACACTGATTGCTTTGTAGTCATTACTCTTTATGGCATCCCATGCAATTAAAGCCACAGGAACACATATTATTCTCAGGGCACATTGAAAATCCACAGAGTTTGTGTAAAAATATTTATAATAAAAAATTTAAATTTCTCTCTTAGTGCTACACAACAGATTACAACACTGGATTAGTGGCGCCTACTGTATATTTAGAGCTCAAAATATATATCTATATTAATATATCTTATTGTTTGTTTGGTTGTATTTTTAAAAATCCACTTCCAAAAAAGTTAAAGAAAAACAAAATGTAACAACTTGAAAACCAATGTTTAGGACATTGAAAACATACCAATTGTTTAAACATAGAAAATGCACCCTTTTAAGGAGAAAATTACATTTTGAATTTAATGGCAACAGCACATCTCAAAAGAGTTGTTACAAGGCCATGTTTACCACTGTGTAACATCCAATTTTAAACATCTGGGAAATGAAAAGACCAGTTTCTGGACTTCTAGGAGTGGAATGTTGTTCCATTCTTCTCCAATATTATAGCTGCACAACAGAAAGGGGTACTTTTTTTTTATTTTTCATTTCATGATGCACCAAATGTTTTCAGTTGGTGAAAGGTCTATGTAGGCAGGCCAGTGCAGTACACAGACTCTTCTACTATTGTAATAGAGGCAGTATATGGTTTAGCACTGTCTTGCTGAAAAATGCGAGGACTTCCCTTGTATATTTCAGAGTTGGTTGGATGGGACATTGGCTGCATGATACAATATGTTGCTTGAAAACCTGCAAGTTTTCAGTTTCCAGGCACTAATGCACCCCAAACCATTAGTAATTTAAAAACATACCTCAGCCTCCCCAGTAAGGTCTATGCCAGGGTGCTGGAAAGGAGGGTCCGTCCGTTAGTCGGACCTTGGATTCAAGAGGAACAATGTCCTGGTTGCGGAATGCTGGACCAGTTCTTCATCTTCTCGAGGATATTCAAGTGAACATGGGAGTTTGCCCATCCAGTCTACATGTGTTTTGTGGACTTGGAGAAGGCATTCAACCGCGTCCCTTGGGGTATCCTATAGGGGTGCAGGAAAAAATCAATTCGAGCTCGAATCGCGTTTCTAACATGCAACGATTCAGAATCGATTCTCATTTTCAAAAAATCGATTTTTTTTGCGGGTGCGGATGTGCCTTCTCAGCCACCGTA
>JAVDPK010002419.1:144729-155811 GCA_034780415.1 Cichlasoma orientale
TAATGCTGTTTCTGTACTGTGATGAATTCTGAAACCTGACTGAAACTCTTCAAATAAACCATTCCTCTGCAGATGATTAGTTACCTGTTTTACAACTACTCTTTCAAGAATTTTTGACAGAAAAAAAGGTTGCCGATTGGCCTATAATTAGCTAAGACAGCTCGGTTGAGTGATGGCTTTTTAAGTAATGGTTTAATTAATACCACCTTAAAAGCTTGTGGTACATAGCCAACCAATGAAAACAGATTGATCATATTTTAGATTGAAGCATTAATTTATGGTAGGACGTCTTTGAGCAGTTTAGCAGTAATTGGGTCATATAAGCATGTTGATGGTCTGGAGGAAGTAACTATTGACGTTTACTCAGAAAGATCAGTCAGAGAGAAAGAGTCTAAACAAATACCAGCAGTGCTGAAAGCAGCCGAATGTAAAGATATGTCTTTGAGATGGTTATGAATATTTTTTTTCTAATGGTTAAAATTTTATTTGTGAAGAAACTCATGAAGTTACTCAGCTCAACAGAGCTCTGAATCTTTGTCAGCCTGGCTACAGTGCTGAAAAGAAACTTGGGGTTGTTCTTATTTTCTTCAATCACTGATGAATAGTAAGATGTCCTAGCTTTACAGGGGACTTTTTTATAGAGCAACAAACTTTTTTCCCGGCTAAATGAAGATCTTCTAAATTAGTGAGACACCGTTTCCTCTCCAGCTTATGGCTTATCTGTTTTAAGCTGCACGGTTGTGAGTTATACCAGGGAGTTAGGCCCTTCTGATTTGAGGCTTTCCTTTTCAGAGGAGCCACAGTATCCAGAGTCATATGCAGTGAGGATATAAAACTATTAACAAGATAATCTACCTCTGGGAGCAGAGTTTAGGTAGCTGCTAAAAGTGTGTTGATTTATTTAAACTAACATATTCATGTCTAAAAATGTCAAAAATGTCAACGTGCAACTCAGATGGAGAAAGACAAGATGGGAGAGAAAGATGAGAGCTTATTTTCAATGGTGCTGCTCAGCTAGTTGAGAAACTGGAAATTTAAATCTTACATGTAATGGCCTCATTCATTTTAGATTTTTAAATCAGATATTGGATCTAATAGGATGTGTTGCTGAGTTGTGTTTTTGTGAAATACCTTGCCAAATCAGTTTAAGTATACTAATTTTGGGTTATTCAAAGGTTGCATGAAAATACTCACCAGTTTAGTGTGGGGTACACTGATTAGTTTGCAGTACTGTAGTAAAGTTTACAGTAATGCTCTATTTTGGACTGGTGCAGAGGAGGCTGTGGTGTTCATGTTAAGTTACATCAAGGGTAGCAGACATCAATTTATGTTCAAGGCGATGATGCTGATTAGATTCACTCACCACATTTTACCTTTTATACTAGCTTTATACTGTAAGATAAAATCTTGACAAAAATATTTTTTATAATAATTATCATATAAGTTCACATTTAGATTTAATTACTTTGTTGACCTTGGTTTGCAATGTTTGGAGTGAGTGACCATGGATGCAATTTAAAGCAACAAAGATGTGCCTGAATGCACTAAAAGTGTATTCTCATTTTCTTGATCACTAAACACTTGTTATGAGACTGCAGAAAAGCCTTTGCCACAGCCCCATAGTAATGTAAAGTTATCTTAAATTGCCAGCTTGAGTTCTTTTTGACAGTGCACTTTCACTATCATGCACATCCCAAAGAAAATTATTTACTATGTTTTAAACACAGCAGTTTACACATTTTTTTTCCCAATTGGTTTGCCCAGGGAGTTTTCAGGAGTCCAGTGCTCTTGTTTTTCCAGCAGTGCCTTGTTCATTCACACAATTTTCAAACACCTGCAAACTGCCCAACAAAATCACAGTCTGTTCTGGTGTCCAAAGAGCACCTTTACTGGAGCTAAGTGTCAGGAGACTGTGCAAGAGTACTTCAGTGGAGGTAATATGGGAAGATCAAGTGCTGCTCTTCACTTTATCCTTTGATATTTATCCAGAAGGTCAAAGGATATTAAAAAAAAAAAAGAGGACACAAAACGTGGCAACATAAAGGTTGCCATTGCAAAACTGTATTGTGTTCATAGTACCTTGATGTTTTATTATTTATTTTAAATGATTTGGTAATATTAAAAGTAAAAATTTTAAAAAGCAGCATATTCTCTTCAGTCCTTTTATTATGAAGAACAGAACTGATGGCTTGGATGGGGTGAAAACCTGCTAATAATGCATATCATATCATATAAATGTATTATAGAAACCTCTCACTCCATACCTAACCATGGTGTTTTTGACCCATTTTAGGTTAGATATTTATTGCCACTTTCACAATGAAATATTGTTTATATACAGAAGTCAGAGATGTAAACTGGATAAGTCAAGTCATACTGAGTATGTAAGTCATACTCAGTATGACTTATCAGACATGATTACTGAATCACAGACTTCATTTCCTGTTGTCTGCTGTGAATATAGTCAAACATGTCACTTTCAGTAAATAGTAAAATCATTAAGTACACTCATTTGAATGGATAAGTGTAAGAGCAAAATCTAAGACAACAAATACGCAGGCTGAGAAATCTGTAGGCAGTTGGGAAATTGCTTTAGACACTCTAAAATCAGAGCAAAATGACACAAATTGTGTCCCAGCAGAGGTTAAAGCCACTGGCTTCTGAATCAATCTAATTGAGGGAAAGGGTCTTTGCTTAAGAGCCCTGGAGTACTTTCAAACATCTCTCCAGTGCCAGCATTAAGAAGAGTGCTTCCTCTAGCCTTCTCTTAACCCAATCCACTCCATCCCCTACATAATCCCTAAGCTATGGCAACAAACTGGATTCACAGGAGTTTCATAATGAAAGGTCACAATATCTTCAGACTGGAGGAGAGGTAAGGCTCAGTTACAGTATGTCATATTATGATGTGGCCTGTGGCAGGCCAAAACAAAATTGGACTCTCACATTGGCTGCTGGTCGGTTTAAATTTTAAAACAAGAAAAAAAAAAAGAGGAAAAAACATTATAAGCCAGGTAAGCTGTGGTATTTTCTCATAAAAGCACAAAGTGGTAAATGTTAGTTATAGTACTTTATTACTAAAGTTATATCTGTGCAATCTCATATAGTATGAAATGTATAACTCTTTCTTTGAAGCTGTTTGGCTGGTATCTGCAGTCATCTGCATTAACATCCTGTGGAAGGTCCACACTGATTCCTAAGACTGATGTCAAAGTGAAAGATGTCCTCAAAGGGCAACCTTCAAAGGGTGATACTTAGAAGTAATTGCCCATCTTCTTCAAAGTAGGACTGATAAAGACTATTTGCAAGGTTGTTTTATCATGTTTCAGATCAGTCAGAGATTGTAGAAACCAATTTCACTGTTTCTTTGGATTTCTTTTCATTTTTGTTAAGCACATAAAGATACATATAAGTTTTAAAATTATCTATCTATCTATTTATATATATATAATATATTTGTGTGTGTGTGTTGTTTTATATATAAAAATGTATGTACAGACACATGTCTTTTGTTGAAAGTTGGTTTCCTTCTATGAATCTTAAGGCACAATCTGCACTACGGGGACATTTTGTTCTGTGTTACTGAATATTTAATAATTCACACTACTATATATTACCAAAAGGAAATGTAGCCGTAGTATTTGGATAAAAATATTTTATTTTAACAGGAAGATACAAACCAAACTGACATATTTATCAATCTGAACTGGTTGTACTTAAGATAAAACTCTGACTCTGACCTTTGGGACAATCTGATGCTTTCAAGATGTTTAAGTTGTTTGGTTTTTTTTAACAGTCACTTCCGAGCGGTTTCAGATGTGACATCTGAGCAAAAGGTTCAGTTAAGTCTGACGAGAAGAGAATTCTCACCTATTCTGTTCCAGGATTAACTAGTCTATAGAAGCAGTCCATTCCATCTCTTGTCAGGTGACATTCATCAGTGGTTTTATAATTGTCACAAATGTGGAGTGAAACCTGTGAGGGGAAAAAAGCACCTTGAACCTTATAAATGTAACACTAAAAATGCCGGTAGATAGGGTTGCATAGCTGAGATATCCAGTGGTGAATAACACATAATGGACTTCTGATTTGTTAGTGCAGGTGTGCTTGTACTACAGGAATCTGATAATGGGGATCATATTTGGTACCACCAGCATTCTTTCATCCTTCCTCTTTCTTCTATCTCCCAGCGGAAAATACTTTACACTATATGCGTTTTCTGTATAAATGCTCCTACCTATTATAAACTGAGTTATCAATATATGTATTTCTAGCTACAAATTTGCCAATTTCTTTGGTGATGTAAATTGAGACACTGCAATTGTTAAAGCACAAATGCATTGGAATTGATGTATATAAGCACAGTGAATATCTGATGCCGAGACATGGCAAGAGCCATTGTTGACTAGGTTTTCAATTTCATTTTTCATTTTTTCATTGATCTATTTATTTCACCAGCCTCACTGCCTCTGTGCTGGCTTTGACAACGTTAATAGTTATCAAATCTTTTGGAACTAGTGATTGCTAAAATTATTTTTGATTTATCAATTTAATTTGTCAATAAATAAATATAGAAACAAATGATTGCACAGAATCTGCTATATACAGTGTGCTTTAAAAAAAAGAGTGTACTCATTCCATTTAGGCCATTATACTGTTAAACACAAAAAAGGAGGATGTATCATTTGTGTACTTGAATCTTAAAATAAAACAAAACTTGAAGTGTTTCATTTTTACTACATTTTAAGCACAACCTTAAGAGGGGTTTGGTTTTCCTCACTTCCACTCTTAACAGCTAAGCAAGATGCAGATTACTTTGAACATGATATGTTCAGCATTATTCTTTTTAATTAGGGAGTTGATGTATAGAAGCACCAAACAGTAACTCTAGATAATAGTGGATTCATGTCCAGTTAATCAAAATCCTGTTGGCAGGTAATGGCTGCCAGGGGCTCCAGCAGGTTTGCAAAAATATAATTAGCAAAGCCATGAATCTCCACTCTACAATGCTTGCTCAAGGGTGAAAAAGGGCTGAACGCAACACTGAGGTTGTGGTTGACTGGTTTAAGAAATTAAATAGCATTTTTTTTTTTTTAAAAGAAGAATTGAAAGACGTAACCAGTCACAGAAAAGTGTCTACTTTATGCCATGTGTGCAGCACAGGAAATGAGACATGTCTTGCTGCCAAATATGTACAAACATTGCAGTATTGTTGATGATAATACATGATATGATGTGTGGATCAAACACAATCACAAGTATATACAGTACTGCAAAAGTTTCAAGCTGCCACTCATTTCTACCTCTTTTGCTTGGAAAATGGGGAAAACATATGATTCCCCAACAATAACGTATTTATAACGAAGTTGGAAATAAGTTATTGAAACCTGTGCAAACATAAATGGAAATACAGTATATAAGGCAAAAAAATGAGCTTGTAAAATTCTTTTTTTTTTTTAAAGCTTGTAAAATTCTAAAGAGCTTTGAATTCATCACTCCATAAGACTTGTCGCAACTGATTTTCAATTCAGTTCTTTTTACATTTTGCATACCTCAGCCTTTTCTTTAAGAATGGCTTCTTGACAACCGCCCTTCCACTGAGACCATTTCTGATGAAGCTTCAGTGAACAGTAGATGGATCAACAGAAGCACTAGGTGCATCCCTCGGGTCCTGTGGCAGGTCTTTGTTGATTTTTTTTTCCTGTGTCTGAAGGACATGACACGCAGATACTGTTCATCAGCTCTAGGTATATTTTAAAGATCTACCACTTCATTTTTATCCTCCACTTGTCCAGTCTCAGTCTCAAATCTCATAAGGACACATTGACCATGCCAAATTTTTAGGTAATAGTTCTTTGGAAATCACCTTGTTGGTGCAAAAATACTGTTTTATGCTTGTCAAATATGTCATCTTTGGAATTTTTCATAGATCCAAATAAAGAAATGTGAACAAATAATGCGTTTTTGCGACAGGCCGAGAGTAACAACCTCTTTGCTAGGTTATCTGTTCATTACTTAACCTCACTATGAGTTAGGTAACTTGTTTATGCTTGAATGATTCA
The DNA here is from genome assembly GCA_034780415.1 of Cichlasoma orientale. Taxonomy (NCBI): domain Eukaryota; kingdom Metazoa; phylum Chordata; class Actinopteri; order Cichliformes; family Cichlidae; genus Cichlasoma; species Cichlasoma orientale. The sequence continues at coordinate 150,792 of JAVDPK010002419.1, forward strand.
TAGGTCAGTGTTAAGTCACTTAAATAAACAAACAAATAAATAAATCAACTTTCCCCTGAAAATGGTCACTTACAAGTACTGGATTGAAAATGAGGTAGATAGATAGATAGATAGATAGATAGATAGATAGATAGATAGATAGATAGATAGATAGATAGATAGATAGATAGATACTGTTCATAGAAAAGGTTGCACCAGTTGTAAATAACCAATACACTTTATAGAACTTTGTAGATCCTGCTTACGGATGTCATTATTATTATTATTATTATTATCCAGTGTTATGCACACCATAAATCTTCTAACTTCCTGTTTTTCTAACATTTATTAGACTGAAGGGGAGATTTTGAGATTTTCAGGCTGGATTATATTCAAGATCAAATGAGTTTTGGATTCACATCTTTGCTTGCTCCCAGCTGGCATCCGGAGAAACAAATGGAAACATAGTCCAAGCAAAACCTAATGCACCACAGAGAGGACATTAGAAACACATATCTTGTTTTATTAATGTGGTCAATACAGTCCATTAGGCCAGAGATTTAAAAGCCACAGAGCTCTTACAGCACCATTAATATTTCTCTCTGACCCATGGTAATCTTTTTGCTTTCTTTCCTTTTTTTTTTTCTTTATTTGACAAAGGCCAAATTGCTCCCCATATTCTGCATATTGCTCTAACATGAATTGTTGAACTTTTATAGTATTTGTAGGTTTTATATTTTAATTAGACTAGATGAGTTCTATGGCCATATATTTGCAGTTTCAAATTCCTGTCACAAGCCTGGGTTCTGGACTCTGTTTTGTATTTTTTGATCTTTGAATTCATGTTTACTATTAAGTACTATTAACTATTGTTCTTTAGTGTTCCAGGGGTTTTTGTATTCCTTTGCATTTTGTATCTTTAACTTGTATTAGGTCTTTAGTCAGGTCTTTTTAGTCTTAGCTCTTTCTACTTTATGAATTTGCCTTGAGAGTCTTGCACTGGGGTCCTTTCCAAATACTCGACATTTCCTCAATAAAAAATTTCATTCATTAAATTTTTGTTTTTTATTTTGTTTTGTTTTGTTTTGGGGTTTTCTTGCCTGACCTCTAAATACAATTTGTGTCCTCAACAGATTATTTTTTCACTCCCAACTCTTCACATAGTGATGCTTGCTGTTAGTCTTTTCTTATATGTTTGTCCATCTGGATGTTGTTTCTATCTGAGATTTCTGTCCAGAAGAGAACAGTCCTGGGAACAGCTAAGATACTGTGCAGGACTCTCAAGCTCCCAGGCCTCTGGTAGAGGACCCGAGCTTAGAGGACCGCCATCTGTAATGTTACAGATCAACTAAAGATGGTCGTGGCAAAGAACATCAACAGCAGGAATGTATGTCTGTGTAGATTCTCAGTGATCCAGGTCATGGTAGTCTCAAGCGCTTGAAAAAAGTATCCAAGAGGCTTCTTCAGTTCTAAATACCAAAAGGTGGAGAGTCCCAGGTACTTAAACCCAAGTGCATGTTGTCCCCTTGGAGGAGGTCATTGACCCATTATTATTCATGTGCATCATCACATGAACCAATGTGTGAAAAAAGGTGTGGGTCCATTACCATCTGGGGTTTTTGGTGAAACAACTGTTAGTCGGCTAACAGAGGTACTGAAGGGTATGATGACAGGTCCTGGGTGGATAAGAAGTACAACAAATTGTCAGTTACTGAGGCTCTAGAAACTGACAAACAAAGGCATATAGTTCTGGCTAGTAGTCTGAAAAGATCCACCAGACAAGCAGAGAGTAATACAATAAATGGCCTGTTATCCAAAGGCCACCCAGAGTCCCACCTGCAAGGGAACAATGGCACAAAGACAGACTCAGAGCTGAGTGAGCAGTACAGTGATCCCTCACCAATCGCAAAGGCTTATGCTTTATAAACCCTTCCCACACTCCTATAAAACTTTCCCACTCTCTTACTACAACTTGAATGATGAAATGATGAATTATGTAGCTGTGTAGTACTGATGGCGATGAAGGTGATGACGATGAGATGAATGCACAGTACTGCTCAGCCAAGAAGAGCATTACAGCTCTTCTGAAGGCACCACTTCATCAGGCGTTTCATCAGGTGGTGCAGTATATTCGCCGTAACTTCTATTTCCACTGAAGGTGTAGGCAGAACTGATCTCTTTGTCCAAGTGATGAACATAGTTATGGGGAGTTATATAAATACCTGGTAGACGTGGTGGCTGGTAGACCTCAGAGCAGGTCTTCCAGCCACCTGCTCTGAGGTGGCTGGTAGACCTCAGAGCAGGTCTTCCAGCCACCTGCTCTGAGGTGGCTGGTAGACCTGCCACCTCAGAGCAGGTCTACCAGCTCTGAGGTGTTTCAGGAAGCGCAACTTTTACTTTAAAGCAAATCTGTTTTGCACTTTTGAAGTTTCACACCATTCAGACTACGACTGCAGCAATGTAGTAGTGAACAAAGCAATCACAAGGAGCCGGTTGGAGAATACCGACAGGCAGCTGCCAGATGGTCGTGGATCTGTGTGTCACCATGACTGTCACACATCCAAAATGTCAAAAAGTTACATAAGATAACTTTTTGTCCCCCCCAGCACAATTAGACCACATGTCTTGCACGTGCTCTTTAAAGGCAAGGTTGTCAAGTTATTTCCTCTGTAGTCCCCTTTTACCTTCTGTGACACTAATAGTCCTTTAAAAGCATGGGAGAGATGTATTCCCTTTCCTGCCTGACAAAGTTGAGCAACAGTGGTCAGGACCCATCTTGTCCCTCACTGGCCTCTACATCCTTCCCTCTTTCAAGAGTGCTATTTTAGGTGTGTTGATATAGAGTCTATCTTGATTCACAGAGACAGAGATGCTGCACAAAATGCTTCATGTCATGCTCTTAATCCAAAAGTCTGTAGTGAGCAGTTGAGAAGGTACATCTTTTTCTTCTCTATTTCTCCACTGCAGTGATGGATGGGGCAGATGCCAAAAAGAGATGAGAGAAAAAATGTATTTATCACCAGGTTTGACAAAGATAAATTAATAAAGTCCTCTTATTTGACTCTCTCAGGAGCCAAAAATATATGATTTGCACATTTTTGCTCTAAATCAGGTACTGTATATAATTCAATTTCCATATAAAATATGAAATTGCCACTTTAGTTAAGTGGAAAAAGCTTGAAAAGTTTAAATGTAAAATAAGGGATTGATTTAATTATATATACACCTATCAAGCATAACATTATGACCACTGACTGGTGATGTGAATAACACTGACTATCTCTTCGTCATGGCACCTGTTAGTAGGTGGGATATATAAGGGAGCATATCCAAAACTGCAGTTCTTGTGGGGTGCTCCTGGTCTTGAGTATGTATCAAAAGTGGTCCAAGGAAGGAACAGTGATGCACCAGTCGCAGGGTCATGGGTGGCCAAGGTTTACTGATGCACGTGGGGAGTGAAGCCTGCTCAACATGGTCCAATCCAACAGATGAGCTACTGTAGCTCAATTTGCCCAAAAAGTTAATGCAGGTTCATATGGAAAGGTGTCAGAATACACAGTGCATTGCAGTTTGTTATATATGGGGCTTCATCATATGGATGGCCAGGTGTGTGTGTATCCCTTACCTGGGGAACACCTGGCACCAGGATGCACCATAGGAAGAAGGCAAGCTGGCAGAGGCAGTGTGCTGCTTTGGGCAATGTTCTACTGGAAAACCTTGGGTCCTTCCTTCCATGTGGGTGTTACTTTGACATGTACCATCTACCCAAGTATTGTTGCAGACCACCCTTTCATGGAAACGGTATTCCCTGATGGCTGTGGCCTCTTTCAGCAGGATAATGCATCCTACCACAAAGCAAAAATGCTTCGGCAATTATTTGAGGAGCACAAAAACAAGTTTGAAGTGTTGACTTGAGCCCCAAATTTCCTAGATCTCAATCCAATCAAGCATCTGTGGGATGTGCTAGACAGACAAGTCCAATCCATGGAGGACCCACCCCATAAATATCAGGATTTAAAGGATCTGTTGCTAATATCCTCGTGGTAACTAGCTCAGGATGTCAAGGTACACTGTGTGGCAAGCAGGAAGTGGACCCAAATGAACTCGCAGGACATGATTAGAACTTGGATGCAGCTTTATTGCAGAATCACACAGGATAAATATACTGCAGCTACACTGGGACAGGTGCCAGAAATACTGAGGAAACTAGGAAACCACATGAGAATACACAGAGCTAGGGAACACACAGCAAAGGGGGGAAGCCAACGATGATGAAACGACAAAGAACTGAGGAAGAACAGACAATATATACACAAGAGGTAACAAGGGGAGAGTGGAACCAGCCCGGGAGAACAGGTGAACTGAAACACACTAACGAGACAAGGGGATGCAAAACTGAACACAATACACATGAAACAAGGGACTGCCAAAATAAAACAAGAAGTGAGTCAACAGGGAAACAGAAACACAGACTTGATAAAACAGGAGGAGGCAGGCACACAGAGGAATAAAGGAAAGTAAAACCAAATACAAAACACAAGAGACACAGAGGGACAAAACAGGCAAGGGAACACAGAAACACAGAGTGCCATGGAGAACAGAAGGGAACAAGGAATCAAATATACAAAAAAAACTATGACCAAGAACACAACTCAGACAACTAAACTAAGAAAGAAACCAACCAGGAATTACTACAAAGGGTACAAAACTGCAAAACCCACAATAAACTAAGAAACAAATAGACATAAAATTTTATTGTCCAAAACAGAAAATGCTGGGTCATGACACAGCACACCTTCAGGGGCCTAGCAGGGTCCATGGCTCAGGGCTGTTTTTTGGACAAAAGATGGACAAACACAGTATTAGGCAGGTGGTCATAATGTTATGCTTGATCTGTGTATAGTCCTTGTAGGAAACTGTTCGGGGTCAGTCCTTACCCATCTTAGAATCTGTCCTGAGAAAGGCATTGTTACTAGGGATGCGCCGATCCGATATTCAGTATCGGTATCGGTCCGATTCTGGCCTAAATTACTGGATCGGA
>JAVDPK010002419.1:163908-197980 GCA_034780415.1 Cichlasoma orientale
ATATATATATATAAAATCATTGTTTACTAACATCTGTATGCTCAGCTGGTTACTTTTATGTTAGAACATAATTTAGCACATTGGTTTGTGATTAATGTGATTAATCTTCAGCTGTTTATGATAACTGAGCTGTGAATGAGGCTGTTGTCATTGGTTTATTTATATCTCACATCACTCCTGTTGCATTTTGTGGCTGTGTGCAGGTCCCTTGTTCTAATTGCTTGTCAGGCCTAGTTGCAGGTTCTGGTGTACTGTACTACAAAAATGCACACACCTGCAATCACTGACATACAAGTTAGAAAACTTTTAAATTGAAACAAATGAAACAAAACTGAAAGAACCTCTGATTTCTAATTGCCCTGAATGCATTGTCATAATATGAACAGCAGAATACTCTCCGTTTTTGGCCTCTGTAAATATTTTATCTTCATGTCTGCATCATGGCTCCACATGGAAAAGACATTTAAATTTTGAGAAAAGGGTGATGGGCCAACAATATCAGACATATCACAGGGGTTATTGTTTGGAATTGGAATATCGGTAACTGCTTAGGTAGTAGGAATCCATCACTTAGCATTAGAGGGATGTTACATAATGACAGCAATCCAAAGTATTGAATCCAGTCCAATAGAGCACATGACGAGTAATTTTAAGACAAAAGTAAAACGCTTAAATAATTTGCACCTGAAACTGAGCAATTATGAAGCTACATTTGGCTGTTCCCTGATTCACCAGGGGTGACAGCAGTGGCTCTGCATATTTGGTAGATTTTTTACACTAGATGCCACTCCTGATGCAACTCCTAAGGAGGTCTCCTCCCAGGATCAAACCAAGGATCTTTTGCTTGTTAGTCAAATGTGTAAACTCCTATACTATGAAGCCAATGAAACTAAGCAATTGTACTGAAAACAAATCTTATTTGTTCAGTAAACATTTGCTAATTGTTAATTTAGAGATTGTTCGGAGTTGACCCCTACCAACACTGTACAAATAAGAAGGAAAATCAAAGTATTAACCTAATAAAAGACTAGAATTCTTTGGCAATTACAAATAAACATTTGTATGCCTGTGCATAGTCTCTAAATATATCATTTAGCAGCCAAATCCCTATGTCAAATTGATACATTTCCCATTGTCTTGTGATGGCTGACTACTGTGGTATCAGCTTAGACTAATTACTCGTCCTACAAATCATAATTTGTTTTGCCTAAGATTCCTCTCAATGGCATGCTAAATAAGGCCAAAGGTAATCCCATTGATTAATGCCATGTGAACTCAGCACCTTTCTACAATGAGGTGAGCATGCCATCCCATTAAATTAATTAATTACCTTTTGTCATTTGGGAACCATTTAAATTTGTAAAAATGTGCCTGGGCCAGGCAAGGTTAATTGGGCATTTAGCTCTCAGAGCGCCCCTCAACACCCAGGAGAAGCTTGTCCCTAAAACAGAAGCAGGTCCCTAATAAAAGTAGCACAGTGACCCTTTCTGTAGACAACGTGTGGTTTCATGTCTATGACCTCAGCCATTCTAATACTGATTAATGCATATTAATCTGTCTTCGTAATCTTACTACATCCTACTATAATCCCTAGAAAGAAGTAAGAAAGGAAGGCTAGAAAGGTGCTCCTCGCTTGTGTTTTGAAACTGTGATCATGGTGAATGTGTGTGTCTCCCCCATGACAGAGACAGATGGAGTGGGAGCAACCAGATTTACCAGAGGAAGCAGTTTATAGAATATTGTCAGGGGAGAGTAGGCAGTTTCTGAAATGCAACTTTCAAGTCACAGCCATCAATCTCAGCAGTGCCTGTCTAGATCAAGCAGGATGGAGAGCTAGTTTGTTAGTGTTCACAAAGAGTGTGTTATGCTTTACTACTCTGAGACAAAACAGCCACTAGCAGTATGTGAAGTTCTTCATGTCAAGAAGGTAAAGGTAAAGCTGTCGGTCATTAGTATGTAAATAAATTGCCCCATTCTGTCAATCAGAGAGTGAAACTGGGACAGTAAAACTGGTGATCCTAAGTAATGAACAGCATTTCAGGACTATTTGCTGGTACAGATGCATTGGGAAGAACCAACATGTTAAACAATTTAAGTATCCATAATTTTTACTCCATTTTAAGATAATGAGGCTTAAATCTTTATCCAATTCAGGGTTGCAGGGGCTGCTGGCATGTATCCCAGCAGCCAGGGGGTGAGAGATGGGGTACACCCTGGACAGGTCACCAGTCTGTGGTAAAGCTAACACAGAGAGACAGACAACCATTTGCACTCATCTATGAGCAAGTTATCATCATCAACTAACCTAACCCCACTAATTTTGGACTATGGCAGGAAGCTGGATTACCTAGAGAGAAGCCACGCAGACATAGGGAGAACATGCAAGTTTCACAGACCTCAGCCAGATGTTGGATTCAAACCCAGGACCTTTGTACTGTGAAGCAGCAGTGCTAACCATCATGCCACCATGCTGCCCCATCAAAAAAATAATTCCTAAAAAAAAGTTTAGTCATAAAAAGGTTATAAATAGTGGGGGAAATAATTATTTGACCAATCAGTCAGTTACAGATACTGGTGATGTCATCTTGTATATAAAGCACACCTGTCCACAGAATCTGTCAGAGAATGTCACAGAATGTCTTAAGTTTGCCACTGAATATCTAAATGATTCAGCAAATGCTCGGGAGAACGTGCTGTGGTCAGAATCGTGTTCTTTGGCATCAGCTTGAACTGCCATGTTTGGAGGAAGAGAAATGTTTAGTGTGATCCAAAGAATACATCCCAACAGTCTAGTACGGAGGTGGAAACATTATGTTTTGGGGCTGCTTTCCCGCTAAGGGTACAGGACGACTTCATTGCATTGAGTGGCCAATGGACGGGGCCATGAACCATAAAATCTTGGACGAGAACCTCCTTCCCTCAGCCAGAACACTGTCACGCTTGGAAGACACATCCACAACCCATCTTCAATGACTCAAAATATACCACCAAGGCAACAGAAGAGTGGCCAAAGAAGAAGAAAATTAACCCTTTAACACCAAGCAATTGCCGCCGATACACTTGTGACCTGCCCTTACCTGCCGTGAAAAGCTGGTTAACAACGAGCGTATCACCGCTGAGATGTCTGATCAAATGCACTTTGAATTACTGTAAATACCATATCGGATCTTCTGAAAGCTGAGAAATTGTGCTTCCCAATCAATACAGGGTTATTACGGTAATTGTTGCCGGAAGTCCGCGAACAGCGGGACATTTTAAGTACGTTGTGTCCCCGACTACACATTCGGCATTATAGGGTTAAGGTCATGGAGTGGCCTAGCCAGCCTCCAGACCTCAATACTACAGAAAATCTGTGTATGGAGCTGAAGCTTTGAGTTGCCAAGCAGCAACCATGAATAATAAAGGATTTAGAGAGTTTCTGTAAAGAGGAGTGGGCCAAAATCCCTCCTGAGATATGTGCAAACCTGGTGACTAACTACAAAAATTGTCTTGCCATTGTGCTTGCCAATAGTAAAGTCATGTTTTGCATGGGGATCAAATACTTATTTCACTCAATGACATGCAAATCAATTTATAACTTTTATGTAATGTGTTGTTTTTCTGGATTTTTAATTTATATTCTCTCTCTCTCTTTGTTAAAATTAAACTACCATAAACATTAGAGACTGTTCATTTCTTTGGAAGTGAGCAAACGTTCAAATTCAGCAGGGAATCAAATTGGTCTAGCCCTGACATTCAATTAGCATGACAGGGGGATTCAAATAACTCTCAGGAATGTCCCGTGTTTTGCTGCTTTTACATAATGCAGCTTAACAAAGCCATTCTTACTGAGAAACTACTTGTCATAATTTGCAGACAAATAAAGCAAAACATACCCTGCGACAGACTGGTGACGTGTCCACAGTATACACTGCCTCTTGGGCTATGACAGCTGGAATGGGCTCTGGGACACCCCGAGTTGCAAGAAGGTCAGCAACCTCAATCTGAGTCAGCCTGCATTGATGAGCGAAACCTGTCTGTGACTCAACTCTCTGCAATTCTCAACTCAGCTGGTTGCCAACTTATGTCATTTTGATGTTAAATTGCCATTCTGCAGCAACTCTCACTATTTATGGAGAAATTTCTGTTTTAGATTTATGAGGGTCAGACAGGACTCTGAATGTAAGTACAAGATAATGTGAATTTCTGTTAAATGTGAAATTCTGCATATACAAATGGCAATAGATTTGCAACAGATGGTAAAAGATGTGTGATTTTTTGCCAATTTATCACAGTTAATTGCTGTATTATTACAAATTGATTGCATGCAATTCTCATTTGACCACATTCACGTGCAGACTGATAGCAGTTTGCTATCAGTCTGCTATGAGACTGTGTCTTATTGCTATTTTATGCCATCTTGATGCACCAAAATAATTTTGAAGACAGCAACTGACCGCACAGTCACAGACTTTATTGCTGTCTTTGAAGCAACTTTTTCAAAGATAACAAGATTGCAAGTTCATTGCACATAATCACAATATTTTTGGTTACTGGTCTACAACCAGTTTTCCCTAGTGTGGCTGCAGCACACAGCAAACCTTCAAAAGTTATGCACCGGCTGGGTTAATGACCCAAAAATTTGAGCTGCCTTGGGTCCATTAGCAGGCTCTGTTAATAAATGACAGATAGCTATTACTGCCTGATCTCAAATAAAACCACGCATCGCCAGAAAACAGAGACTAGACTTCTTGCTGACACAGTGGCACTGCAGCCTGACAGGAGCCCGAATGTTGAAGTAGAAAGTAGAAGGATCTGGTCCCAAGAAATTAATGTCTTTGATTTTTATTTATTTATTATTTTGCAAGTTAACCTGAATTGATTTGTTGCCTAATTCAGGGTGTGCCACACCAGTTGGATTGCTTGTGAATGGACTGTAAGGCTTATATAGTGTGGCGAGATCACACAGCTTTAGCATACTCTGCTTTCTATATACATTTCAGGTTAAACTGTGAGTTAAAAAACAGCATATACAGACAGCCAACTAAACGTGACATTTTATGGTAACATGAATATTTAACAATATAATATGAATCCTTTAGATTAGAAAGGCCCTAAAATAGGCTTTACTCTGCCAGACTAAAAATCTGATTGGACAATTTTGCTGTAGTGGTTATGACTTTAGGAGTTATATTTTAAATTATATTATATTCTGTTCAATATATAAAATGAATGAAAACCGAGATCCAATAACTTTAATACTCTGAATGCAGACACATTGTCACAGTGCAGCGGGGCCACGAAAATGTTGAAAATGAAAAGAAATAACACATTTTGCCAAATAAAATAAGTGAATTAATTTAATGAGTCAAAAGAAGCAAGTCTGAAAAAAAATACTCGGCTTCAACTTGCAGAAAGGAAAGAAAACTTACAACAGCAGATAAGTCTATCACAACAAAGTGGCATCCAATTATCACTAACCTGAGCAATGATCCCCACAGTTACATCAACAACTTTACAATCAGCAACAGTAATTGTTTCATTTATGCAAAACGTGAAACTTTATATATAGCGCTCATTATCAGCTGGTAGGTGTTAATTCAGGTTTATCCCAAATGATTCTGTCATGCTTGTGAGTTTTGTTTTGTTTTTTCTTTAACCGAAATACAAGAAAATAAGCAGAATGTGAAAGTACTACACACAACTGTAACACTGTTTTTCCAGTTTTCCAGGTTTGTGGATAGGTGCACCTGTGGATCAAAACAGAAGCTCTGTTAAAAAAGAAAGGCTGAAGGCAGATTACATCTTACAAAATAGTTTTTTGTTGAAAATTGTAGCCTTAAGTCTTTTTAAAATCACAGTTTTAGTTTGTAGACTCATTGTGTCTTTGTTGTATTTTGTGTTTTGAAATGTTGCTTTGAGTCATACATCACCTGTCCAGCTTTGCAGGGGTCTGAAGCATATTCCGGCTGTCGCAGCTTGACAGGCAACTCTGGATACACTCCGGATAGGTCACCGGTCACAGGGCTAATTATCACTTCATCTATTCTTTGTCTTTTTTTGTTTTTCTCTGCTCCTGCTCCTGAACCAAAACCTCACAATACGAAGTCACACTGGTTTTCAATATGCAGGAAATTGCTATAAAGGTGTTTTAAGTCATTTTCTTGTAGCTGTAAACCATATGACAGCATTTTGGAACTAAAATACTTTATGCCATTATTTTTGTGCAGCTTGTCACAAAATTCACTCTGTAGAATGCCCTTAACATCAGCACTCACACATTTCTGTCAACCACAGCTGTTAACAAGATTCTAGAATAACAACAGCCTTGAGGTGTTTACGGTGTAGTGTCTTCAATTATCAGGAGAGCTACCTGCCAGCTTGTGTCTAATTCCTTGCAAGGCGAGAGTGTACACTAACAAGTGTGTTTATTCCTGTCAGCTGTTTTTCCGCCCAAAGGAAAGCACAAACTTAAGTTCACCTGCTTCTTGTTAATAACCTTTATTTATTTGACATTTATTTAATGTAGGCTGAATTGTTTTCCCCATTTATTCATTATATAAGGTGTATGTTTTCATTGTCCCACTTTTTATGAATCTAGGCGGCGTTCCTATTGACTGGAGGCTTTGGGTTTACTGAACTTAGAAATATATTCCTTCTTGTCTTTTCCGTGCTTCAAGACATAATACTTCAAAACGTGAACCGTGAACCAATGTAAAACAAGGCGTAGAGAAGTGGGAATCAAAATTTGATTTTGCACTTCCCCCATAAATTCCAGCTGCATTATATATTTTTTTATTTCTCATATTTGAAACCTTATGACTTACACTGTTGTCACCTTGTTCTAATTAAATGAGTCACAGAGCATTGATCCTGAGCCAAACTCCTACCGGATGCAATGTTTGCTATGTTTGATGAAAGGCATCTGTCTCCTCTAGGCATTCTGCTCCTGTGTTGCTCTCTGCCAGGTGTTAAGTGTAAGGCTTCAGACACTGCACTACAACAATGTGTATGCAACGCACTAATTTAATGTGCAGTAAATAAAAACAAAGACATGGCCACAGATGATTAAATGTAGCCATTTGTGATGTTTCACTATACCACATGGTACTATATCAATAAAAATAATGCAGATAATGCATATTAGAATTTCTGTAAGAGAAATCTTACTATAATGGTCGTAGTGTCTTTATGCATATATGTCTTTATGTACCCTAGCTTCTCCTTAATTGGCGGGCCAAGGGTTTTTTTTTTTTTTTTTTTTTTTTTGTATGGATTTTATCATCCCCATGCTAATGCAATGTTACATTCTCCATTTGCAATTCTTCCATGTGGCACGTTCAGTGTGCATCACCATACATAACTTAATGGGCAACAAAATTTGTATCCACAATAGAATTTTGTTTGAGTCACCACTAAATATTAAAGAAGAAAGAATTAGAAATAAAGTCCTTAAATATTACAGATATTGTTTAACAGAAAACAGTTCATTTCGGTAAAGCTGAAGATGTTTTTGATGACCATCATGACCGCATGAACCCTACGGCAAGTACTATAAAATTTTATCTAAAGCTGTATTTTTAATTTTAAATGTTTTATGGGTGTTGTTGATCATTCCCGTATTATATACAGATTAGATATATATAGAGAGAGCAATAGATATTTCTTTAAAATATAAATTAATTACTATGAAGGTAGCAGTTTGAGGTTAAACGATCAGTCTGCGGGTAAATTTAGATCAACAACCAACATGTGAATCAGTAGGGTTCAATGTACATTACAATTGGGATCTTACGTTATTGACCAAAGCAACTAACACATGGCCTACAGTATGTCCCTTAAATGTCTTTTTTCAAATTACAGGTCAAAGGTTTTTTGGTGATTATCACCAGCCATACCAACATTACCATGTCACATAAACCTCAAAGACAGGTTTACAGGACAGGTTTTGTTTGTCTTTAAAACAGAACAGGTTTCCATGTAGCTTGACTATGTAGCTTGCAAAGAAGAAGACTATACATGTATATATAACTGTGTTGTTAAGTGGTTATAAAGAACCAGTTTTTTAATCATCAAACTATTTACAGTGGTATTACAAAGATATTAAGAATAACAGGATAAATTAACCATTAAACAACATGTCTGTGCCATACAGATCAAAGTAAAAAGGTGGCAGAGGCCTGCCAAAAACCACCCATAGGGCAGGCTTTTGCTAGTAATATTTTAATCACTACTGACTTTGACTGCATTTCATCCCAGGAAATCTGAGTTTTAGGAACAAGTGCAAACACTGCGTAAGACTTTTGTCAGTTCAAATTTATGTCATGGGCAAAATTGTTCCATCAGAAAGAGCCAATGTTGGGTGTAACATGAAATATTTATCTACTTACATATTGTTCTGTAACACAGTAATGAATCACATTGCTAAATAAAGTAATCACATTACAGGTAGTAATTAAACAGTTATGTTGTTACTTACATAACATAACTTCTTCAACTATTGCCTAGGTGGGTGAAATAAAAAATAAATGAATAAAAACATCAACAACAACAACTGATCAGTTTGTGTGGAGAGAGGTGATCAGGCATGTAGCCTCCATTTCTTCAGCAGAATCACTCTGTTTAGCTCTCTCTCTCTCTGAGATCGTTTTTACCGATTTTGTTGTTGGTTGTATACACTTAAACGAGAGCTCTTATGTGTATGTCCTCATTAGGACAGAGATTTACACCACTGGATAGTAGCCCAAGGTTTACAGTATACTGTTAACTGATAATTCAAGATGACCTGATTACAGTTTGTGGAATAGTCATGACTTGTAATCTACTGATATGTGTTTGCATGAACAAATTTTATTTTTACATAAAATTAAAAATATATTTATTTATTTATTCAAATTTTGACCACTCTCATGCAAAGAACTCCTCATTTGGGGCTTGGAATATTGGCAGTGGAGTGAATCCTTTCACTTCACACACAAGAGACCATAGTTTCAATTAGTATTAAAAAAAAACCCAAAAAACTACATGGTTAATATTAGGCAATACGCACTACTTTTTTGGGTTAGGCAATAAAAATGACTTGGTCAGGTTTACTTAATGGTCACAGTTAAAACAATACAATTACTATGTTCTTTCAAAGCTTCATTTTCTTAGTTGCCAGGTGATGTGTCCCTTCTGAAGAATCAGTGAAATGTAAGTGCTGCATGCATCAAATTGGTGCAGACTGTCACAAAAAATCCACACAAAAAATATTGATGATTTTTGTCAGAAGTATTTAACATTTTGTCATGCTGTAACTATGTGACAGTGAATCTCAGTCCATGTTGCAGAGTAATGCAAAAATATTGTTACAAGTTGTGTACCAATTTTTGTTTTTTGGGAATAAATAAATAATGCAATGCATTGCTTAAAAAAGCAGCAAATGATATATAATACAATAGTTTTGGATAAACCCGACATTGGAAGTGGTTCGGGAGGCTGTGAGAATTTTTCCACAGGAAAGCACCAACTGGCAAAAATGTCACAGAATTTTTTTTTTTAGCTGAGTCAGCAGTAAAGATGCAAGACAGGGTGAGTTTTTAAAACAGGGGCTGGAAGAGGTATACTAATAATAACTGCTTCATGGTCATACATAAAAAGTGAGATCTGGCAGGTTGTAGTGGCGCAGTATGGGGAGAAAAATCACTTATAAATAAGTCACATAAAAATCTGTATTTAGCTCCAGTATATTTTGTTTTTGTGTACAGGCTGTGGTGAGCTGACCTGTGCTGCTGCTGCTCTGAGATTCATTGCTGCATGTGGATTTAGCCAACTGAATTCAACAAGATATAAGGAGATGTTACATAAGCTGTGATGGCTGATTTCCAACCCTTAGTCAGTATAAAACTAGTAGAAAAGGCAAAATTCAGGGAGTGACTCTAATCATCATCACCAGCTTAAATTGCTACCCTTGATGTGACCTTACACTGACCATGAACATCACAGTCTGCCCTACACTAGTTCAACATAGCGCATCACTATAAACTTCACCACAATACTACAAACTAACCAGTTTAACTTACATTATATTGCTTAGTTTTTCATGCAACATTTGAATAACGCAAAATGACTATAGTTCAATTCCGCAAGACATTTCACAAATTGAAAAAACATAGCATCAACAACACATCACCTATAGAACCAGTATCAAATAATAATAACTCAAAGGATTTTCAGTAGCACTAGCTAAGTACCACAAACACAACATTAAGATCTGTGTCATGAATGCATCACAGAGATGAAAATGAAAAAAGGATGTCTTGAGGGTATAAGCGGGACTGCAGGATTTTCCTATTACTGAGCAAGTATCTCCATGCCATCAGCTGGAAGCAACACCAGGCTGCAACACACAAGAAATGAACTCACTCAACAGTATAATGTTTCAATCTGTCTATCCGATGTACTCACTCATTAACTGAATTTGCCAGAACGGTGTTCCAGATTGCTCTGGCCCACTTTAATCCCTACATATAAATATAAAAGCTCTAAAAATTCACCTGACATAGGGTATATGGGGTGGCACACATGAATGTTAAACTGACTAAGAATACAAACTCTGTCATATTAGGATAAAGCAATGAAGAAAAAAGTTTTTTTCAGATGACAACTAACTAAAACAGACAGTTTGCTTTTATGTGGATCTTAGGAGCAGAAAGACAACTGATGTTACAAACATTTGCTCCCTTAGAAGGTCTAGAATAGTATGGTCTGTTTTTGCAAATAATTGGGAAGCACAAGATGAAACTGGGAGCTCAATATGAAGGAGGGGATATTCGAATGGAGGTGCATATGAACCGTTTAGCATTCACAATGCAGAAGGAGTTCATAGGATCAAAAGTAGCTGATGGCTTGTTGTAAAGGTAAATGCCTACAATATGGGAATCAATGTTTATCAAGGGCCAGTCACCACATGAGAGGTGCAGACCTGCCTCAGAGGCAATCGGCTCCAGTGCAGGACTGGCCATTGGCTCTGGGCCAACAGCAGACAGGCTTTTATCTTACCTAGCACCCTAACCCTGTTAGCCAGTGCGACTGATTACAATGATGGAGTACAATTTTCTTCTCCCCCCTGGATGACAGTCCATGGTTCTGAAGCACTGGGTGTGGAGCAGATCCACGCCTTGGGCTGGGGCAGCTGCAAGCTCACGCCACGGTCCTCCTCATGGATTGATATGACCATCAATGGCTCTGATTCTGTGCTTCATGAGGGACAAATCCATGGATGTGTAGTGTTGTCAGGATTGCAATACGCCTCTACAGCAATAGTTCATCCTGTAGCATTTGGCAGAGGTTGGAGATCCAACCTTCGAAGTAATTTCTCACTCAGACAAAGGCATCCAGAACAGCCAGAAGGCGAAGTGAGCAATGGTACCAGCAGATTGTGCCTGGTCTCTGAGGCAGAATCTGTCTGTGTGTGTAGAGTAGACAGCAACCAAAAATAGAATCCACTTAGTGGTTAACCACTGACAGACGCGAGTCTGTTTAAAAACTTATTAAACATTAGATTTAGGAATAGTTTATAGCAAAATGATTTAAAACTTAAAAAGCAATTTTAAAAAAAGTAAGTGTAATTATTCAGCAGCAATCAGACAACAGGCAGAAAGCATGGCGTGACTGCCCACATGTGATTTCATTAGAGGACCTAAGTAAATTGCTGCTAAAACATTGGTTACACTCTCCACGGATTGGGTAATTCAAATTTCAAACCAAAGCAAGTATTTTTCTTTCAACTACAGTAACAGATATCTTCATTGCCTCTCTTTTTTTTTTGTCCACCCTTCCCTCTAGTCTGCATTCTCAAGGAATACTGATGCAAAAGAGGTGCCAGTGAGGAAGTGCTCCAGGTGTAGTGAAGATGGGCAGAGGAGCCAAATGTTTACTTCACACTGAATCGAAAAACTACCTCACCCATTGAGATGATATCCTGGCCTGCACAGATCCACACATCAACATTTCCTGTGGGGGCCCTAGAGGCAGCCACATTCTATGAGAGAGTGAGGGGCATCAGTGCATCATGGTCCATTTCCAGTGGCTAGAGATTACCGCTTGTTAAAAGCTACATTTTCTTTGGTCTGTCTTCTGGAAGCACTGAATTGTTTCCCAAACTGGGTAGCATTTCTCATAGACTCAAAAGAGCTTTGAATGGTTGGACTGGGTAGAGTCAAGATCTTAAAAATCTTTAAACATTATTGTAACTGAATTTAATGTGGGGATATCTGTACATCACTGTGTGATATGAGAAATACAGCCTGCATTCCTATGGCACTTTGGAAGTGGTTGATTTGATTGGTTATTACTGAAGCATACTGCAACTCGACCTACACGTAATGCATTTGTTCAGTTAATATTGTAGTCAGTTTTGCAATTATTCTCAATTTGCAGAGGGCAATATTAGGTTTACGCCAACACTGATGTTCAAGAAGATTGGAAAAATTTATTGGTCTCACCCACATGTAACTGGAGTGTACACTTGTGGCTGCCGTTTACCCTATTTTAGGAAAATAGGACCTGAGCAGAAAAAGGCAGAAGAGGAACACACACAGCAAACAAAATGTTCAGTTATTGGGAGCTGGTTATTGTGTGTGTTGAGCAAATGGGGCACCAGCACCCTTTTCCTGAATTCTCCTCTCTTAGACAGCTGAAGCTAGTGTAAGTGACATGCAGTACCATCTCTGCAATTGTCTCTGATTCTGATCTTTTATCTTTCAATATGCAATTCCAAAGCAATGTTGGTAGTACACCCACCACATCTTAGGACGGGACTGAGTGCGAGTTAAATAAGATACAGGATTCTCCCTGGAGAAAGGACAATAATTACTGCCTCCAATCAATTAAGGGTCTGTGACCTTTTAATAATTTGGCAGAAAGCATCAACTGTCTGAGGTGGCCTGATTCCTCAGCAGTGTCAATATGACACTCAGTGTGGGATCACACCAACAATGACATAAAGGTCATACATCCTGGTGAGCCACAACAACTGAGCATTGTGTAGATAAGACATCAGACACATATCAGAGCAGTTAATTTGCTTGGTCCCACATAGATATATGAGCACATTCAACAAAATCATGAGCTACTCACAGAGCTGGAAAACACAGCAACCAAAATAACTTCAGTAACAGCATCCATAGCACTTAGACCAACACTTGACAACAACAGTATTAAAATGTGACAGCTAGAGTCTTTTGTGACTTACTTAGACTGCTTTCTTACAACAGATAATACCCATTCAATCAGGTAGAACCTGGAGAGACAGGAGCAAAATGCCTTAACCAAAATGACCTGGACATTCTTCTTGGATGTTGACTTATTATTTATTTATTTTTAATCAAGTAGCCTGGAATTTTGGTTTCTGAGCGGCGGGAGTGCTCTTTCGAGAGCAATGGAAATTTCAGTATGTCATGCAGCTGCTTCACTTACATTGCATTTGAATCAAATTATCTTAAAAGCTTTCCTTCAGTTTCATTTTGTAAAACCTGTTCTTTTAGTTCAAATCACATATTGAGACGGCAGAATCATAGCTTTATAAAGGAACAAGCTGCGGTGAATCAAACAATGATATATGCCCATAAAATAAAAAGTATTTCTGGTTACAAATATGCTGTTTTTCCCTACTTGCAGTATGGAAATAAATATATGTTTATGTAAATATCACTTCAACCCTTTAAAGTGGTTGTGTTAATTCAGTAACATCCCAGCTTCAAACAATTTAGAGTCACCAACTGACATCATGTGCATGCTCGTTTGTATGTTGTTGTTTTACGTGTGTGTACTTGAATTGGACATGTCAATAATAGACATAATTGCTACAAACACAGCTAGCAACCCACACTCAGTCATAATTTAGTGGTTTCAAATCAGTCTTTATCATTCCACAATTTCTGCCACTCAGCAGGAAAGTTTTCCCTGACTGTAGCTCTGTCCATCAAAAATACCATTGGGTCTTCCATTTCAGAGTAAGATAAGTGACTAGGTGAGTAATTAAAAATGTCCAACTGCGAGGCAGCAACTCATTCTTTGTCTGAGAGTGTGCAAAACTAGCCGGTAGTGGTGTAGATAAGACAGAGATTAAAAAGCCAGAATGCAAACGAGGCATTTTAGGCAGCTGTTTTTTTCAGTGGGAGAAAATAGCTTGGTGTGGAATTTGGGCTCGGCAATTGTGGAGACCTCTAACATGCAGAAAACACAGTAAACTAAATGTAAAAACCCCAAAAGCAAACCATGGACTCTTTAAACTTTTTTTTTTCCTAATGTGAGGTACTAAATGAATGGATGTGGAGCCTACATTACCCTTAGTCTGTCCTGTATTTAAAATTTTGCAAAAAGTAGTACTGTTATTTCTTTTGAAATAAGAAGTAACAGCTGAGAGACGGTATCTTCAATGCTTTTGTGTGCTCTCATGGAGGACCTTTCCAATAAATAAATACATAAAATCTTTCTTCTGAGATACACATTGATAAATACTATTTTTTTTTTTTTTTGGTCTGGAAACATTTAAATTTCTTTTCCATTATAAAAAAACAGTTCACCCATGCATTTTCTTGACAGCTTTTCTGTTAACTTAGTGTCAGCACCACTTTTAATCATCGAAATGCTGCAAGTACAAAAACGTAAAATTATTAAGTGGTTCAGCAGATGAATACACCAGGTTGACTTGCATGATAAGTGAAAAAAATGGTTATTGACGTCAAGCATTAGTTCCTTCATTGCATTTGGGAAAGAAAAAACAGACATACAAATAACAACAACAACAGAAATGTAGTCACACAAAGAACTGTTTGGCTGGTCATTCAGTGACTATGGCAGGACATTAAAACTAGGTGACTCTAAAGATTTAGTAAATACTCTACATAGAGTACTTTTTTTTTTTTTGGCTAAATACTTCATATAGGAAATTTGTACAGACAAGCCTTGCTCTTCTTATTAAATATAGCATTTTAATGAGAAATAGATTATTATATGAAACATTCATTTAAAATAAGCTGATAATGATCCCAACAGAATAGCAAAAAAAGTACATAGGCAAGGTATTAGGTGTAAAAATCATTATCAGACATATCCATGGATACATATACAGTAAGCAACACTGTGGTAGCATAATGCCATACAAGTAAATGTGCTTGTTTTATGGACCTTGCAAGTGGATCAAAACTAAATTTTATTATACACTTTGACAATATAAAAACAGTCATAAATGATCATGATTCTAATTAGATACATAAGACATGAGTGCCCTGTACTTTGTGCTAATGTACTCAAATGGAGGGCCTTTTTGAAGTAGTCTTTGTATTCCCTTTCAATACTGTTATAGTTTATAATATTGTTACTGTAGCAGAGCATTGTTACTGTAACAGTGTTAATATTTACAGATATATTGTACAGAAGGAGACAATAAATATCCACCATTACTTCAAGTCATCTGTTGTCTCTGTCTGGTGGTCAATTTCCCCACATGCACACACCTGACGGCATAGCTGCCAGGAGGAGATCAAAAGAGTATATTTCAACATTTATGGTCTTAAATTCTGAAAGTAATTCAGTGTCATTCTTCTGTTTAATATCTCAAAGTTTTACTCCAGTTTTAAACATGTTAAAGGGATAGATAACAGGCACTTAATAATAATAATAATAATAATAATAATAATAATAATAATAATAATAATAATAATAATGAAATGGCAACAATTCATTTGGATAGTCCAATAATGATGCTAAACAATCAAGACATGTATGGGGCCATTTTAGGGCATCACCTTGTCAGCCTCAGCTCTGATTATATTAGCTTAAAATTAATCAAAATGTTTGTTGCATGAAAATATATCAATGGGGACAATCACAAATGGATGCCTGACTTACTGTTGTCGTGTACGGGCATAATTAAACTTATTTTATAAAGAGAGATAAAAAATAGACCTTAGAGAAACGTAAGCCAAATGATAGGATTCTGGTATGTTCTGAAAATATGTTAGCGTTAGTTATTTCCAGCGGTTGGTTGTACTTGTATTTGATTTTGCTCTCAACACACCATTACCATGTGAACAGCAGCAATATAATGAACTAACTGACATAGTGATATAATGTCCAACTTTTTTATGGCACAGCCTCGGCTGTACTGTAAGATTAATTCAAAAAAATAGAGCCAAGGCTGACAAGCTCGGGTGTAGTTGTCCTAACTCATACAAATCAAATCAAGATATTTTGCTATTACATCACCTGAAATTGATTTTTAGTTTGTAATAATGCTTTATAGTAAGTTATTATTTTTATTTATTTATTTTTTTTTAAAAAAGCACCTCCCAGGCATTAAACATGCTTCACAAGACTGGCAACATAATAAACAAACTTATGGATAATCTTTGTAAAAACAAAGTCAGACAACATACATCTTATTCAAGTTGGAATTTTAAAAGCAGTGAAATCTGAAGCTGAGTAATTAATTATACTGAGATGTTTGGTTTCATTGTTGTCATTGGCTGACCCTATAGACTAGTGTCATCACAATTTAAGAAAGCAACAACAATTATTCCAAAAGAATACATAATTAAACAAAAAATACTAACACTGTCAAGCTATCTACATCAAGAGACTAACACATAAAAAAATAAATAAAATAAAATATATTGAAGGAACACTTGGAAATATGTGAATTTTCGACAGCTTTTACACTGGGAGGAAAGTTTTTTTTTTTTTTCTTTTTCTTTGTTTTGTTTTACAGAGTTTGGCTTAGATGACAGCAACTACTAAATGTCCCCTTTTCTTTTTTTAAAGTTTGAACTCCTGAAAATGGCCAGACCAACTTGGTTGTACAACATCTTTGTTAACAAACATCCAAGCAAAGGACTACACCTACAAAAAGTAAACAGTAGAAATATTTCAGCATTGGATTACCCAAATAAAGTTTGACCATCAATACATAGGTAGTGTTTTATATTTCAGTTGGATGATCGAGAGTTGTTGATGCTTCCAGCAACATGCAAAAAATGTTAGATTTTGTGTTGCAAAAGGAAAACAGACATTTATACACGTGGCCATCAAAAGCGTACAGATTAAACACTGCCAAAAGGGTATTTTATACTTTAGTATTCAACCATTTCTTCTTATTTTTCTTTTTTTCCCCTGTGTAAGAACATGAAAAATCAATGGCTTTACAAGACATTCTTATTCAATATAATATACACTCTCCTGTCAACTTCCCTTTTGCTGTGCTCTTATCTGAAATCAGCTGAGGGACTAAAACAAAAACATACAACTTGAACGTTTTTTTTTTTCCATGTGTTATGAAGTAAATAAAGGTTATGAACTTACTTTATGTCTACCTCAGGGAAGTGTATGGCTTTAAATTGTCTTGCAAACGTGCCTGAATGATGAATGCTTACATTTTGCTCTTGGTGCTGAAAAGCTCCACAAATCAGCAGTCACAACATGTACATTTTGCAAAGCTGTACAAAATAGCATTGATTGTTAAATCTTCAGACCACAATATTGCACTCACGCACCAGGAGGTACTGCCTTGTGGAAAACACAGCTTGAATTTCAAACACGGGAAGAAGCGCTCCAAATGCAAGATTCAGCAAAGACTGGAGTCAATCTCAAATGACACATTCAATTAACAAACAGCAATAAGCATCAAGCCAAAAAAAAAAAAAAATTAAAAATTAAAAAAGGGATATACAGAAGCTCACACTCTCACATACACACACATTCAACCACATATGTATATATAAACAGCTGGCTTTTGTTTTGACATGACTATCCATTACTGCCCTGCTGTGTGCCTTATGTGTCAGAACAATGACAGAGTGCCTCATAACTCACAAAGAGCAATGCAGATTCACTATGGGTCTGAAATGTAATAAAGTCTATAAGTAATGTGTTGACTACTTACTCACTAGGGATACTTAATCCTTACAATGTATAAACATTTTTAATATTAAACTGTCCATTAGCTCATTAGCTAAAATGAAGTGATATCTGGTCTGCCCTTGTGTTATCATTATTTCTTTTAAAAATGTTTTTTTTTTTTTTCAATAAAGAATGGCAGTTTCAGATATAACCTTTGATCCCTCAGAGTAAAATCAAGGCCTCTTTTTCACCGGTACATAAATTTCATGTATTTTTTTTTTCTGTCTCTTTCTCATTTTAAGTTCTTTTAGGGATTTACAGACATGCTGGGACAAATATAATACAGTCCTTATAGTGGTTTCAGTAATCTTCTTTATCTGCCAGAAAAAGCTTCTCATCACCGCCTTTTCCTTTTTCTCTTTAAGAATTATGCTTACAAAGTTAATACATCAAAAGGCAGAAAAGGTCAAAAAATGAAAAAGAGAAAAAAATAGTAAGATTAATATACCCCCGTAGTTCATTTGTCGGGTGTTTGTTAAATTTGCTGTCCTTATGTTAATGTTATGTTCAACAGAGTTTAGCTGTCAGGTGATCAGACTGTTTTAGTATCTCTGTGCTGTACATGTCCAATGCATGATTCACTCGAATCATCTCGCTGTTGTTGAGCTTGAGCCTATGCTTTAGCATACAAGAGAAGAGGTCCAACTGGGGTTTGCCAGGAGCAGATGGAGGTGCTAGACGGTTTATCCGATCCCTAATGTCCAATAACAAGAGCATAACAGATGAGGATGAGTAGAACTGAGTACCTTGTGTGTATGACTGGTTAACCTGCTGCACAGCACTACGAAGCAGGTCTGCATTAAAGCGCAGGCTGTAACCAAAAACTTGGATATCAGAGATTTTTATGTAGATCTGGCGTTTGTTAGGGTCTGCAAGATCCACTGGGCCCTGTCCTGTATCATTGCGGAGGCCGGTTGGGACCTTGGCACGACTACGCAGATAAATGTGCACTGTCTCAAAGAAGGTCTTCCACCGGTTGCCCAGTAGGAGAGTCCAGTTGAAGCACTGGGAGTTCTGCAGTCGTACTTTTTCCCAGCGTGGGTAACCATGTTCACCAAAGGGCATGCTCCAGCCTTCAGAGTGGCTACCACTGAATGGGTTGACATAGACAAAGAACATGGGATCAATGCTGCTGTTTCGCATCTGGCAGATCTTCATTGATAAACCGATTATCATGTGGAGGTAGTCCATCCTGTTTTTGTTACTCTTGAGAGTCAGGGACATGCGTTTACGCCAGCGTGGGTCAAAGAATGTCTCTAGTCGGATCTCATTACTAATGAAAGTAGTATGAATGTACAAACGTGAATCCATTTTCTGTAACAAGTATTTGAGTTCCAGGTCCTGAAAGTCCAGATCAGTTTCAAAACTGATGAACTGCTCACTACGTTCTGAGTCCACATTCTGAGGTTCACAGCGACCACGATACAACTTGTAGCCCTTGTTGCAGGAGCCACATTGCGAGATGTTCGCCAGGCTGCACATGGCACAACTGTTGTTTCCACCTATGATGCATGGTATGGGCCGCTGGCACAGTGTCACACCAGTGTGGCACACACATGTCCTTTGGCTCTCCAGGAAGGTCCCCCAAAACCCATTCTCATTGCAGTATAGAAAAGACTGCACCCTGGTGAGCCACTGCATCACAGATCTAAAGAGGCAGAAGATAGAAAAAAAAGGGGATAACAGTATTAACAGTGATCAGAAAATGTAAATCTAGTCTAGTTTGAAAAAGCTGATTTAACCACATTGCACAGAAAGGAACACACACCAATAGATGTTTCTAGTTAAGTTAAAATGTACACTTGTTAAATTCTTAATAGGGGAAATCATTTTTAGGAAAGTATGTTTTCTCCAACAAAAGTCCACAAGATTAAAGAGACCCAAAGGGGCTGATGGAGTGAATGAGGCATGTGTGAGGCATAAATTCACCCTGGTAACTAGGGTTCATCTCCCATGTGGGACTAGTACTTTTTTGTTAGACTTTTATACTTCATTTCCTCTTGCTGTTTTTGGTTAGCTTTGGGTGCCAAATGTACTTGAAAAGATTCACGAAAAGATAATTGTTAGAGTTAAAACAGATCCATTCATAATGTTAATGCCAATCCATCTGATATAAGACTAGAAACTATGTTTGCTTTGCAGCATCATTTACAATGCCGATGGGTTGAATGGGGACATAATTTTTAGTAGACAGGGCAGGTTATTTCCCTTTGGTGGAAAGCATTGCTTGATATTCCTATCTTCTCTTTATTCCCCCCAGACATCTTTCCTTGTCATCCTGACAGTACTGGAACTTCTTTTTTGACTGTAGGAGATGAAATCTGAATCTTAATTTTTCAGAGAATCGCTGGTCAAGGTTAGTTTGACAAGTAAATGAACTTAAGCACTGACAATGGTATGTGACATTGCCACAAGTGATACCATAACAAGTTTGGAAAGATCACCTAAATAGAACAATGGAAGCACATCCTTTGATTTATTTGTGCTATTTATTCAAACTGAGCTGAAGATAGATAGATAGATAGAGAGATAGATAGATAGATAGATAGACAAGTTATAAATGTTATTCTGAATAACCTTGAAAGACTTTAAAATACATAGAAATTTCCTATCAGCATACAATGACACACATGTATGGAAGGACACTGTAGGAACACAAACACACAAATAGGTGGATGACAAGAGTTAATTGGACAGACAGGAAAAAGAATAACAATATCCGGTCAAATGGGTGGAGTAAAGTAAAGAATACTAGATGAAACCGATTCAGAAAGCAAACCCAACAAAGAACCATGCAGGTGGGTAACGCAGCATCTTCTTCAAAGCAGTGAATAAGCTGACTTGCCTTTACAAATCATACAGCATACTATTTCCTGAGTTCCTGGCTGAGTTTTTCAAACTCCCTTACTCGCAAAATGTTCTGCATGATGCAGAAGGTTAGTTGTCTCTGTGTTTTTTTGATTAAAGAGTGACTGTGTTTTCCTCAAAAAATACATCTGTGTCACAAATCTGTATAATGAGTAAATTTGTATATCTGCAAAAGTCTTTTATTACCACTCATTTCTTTACATGTTGCTTCCAAGGAGCCAGACTAAAGTAGTCTTGAGCAGTAGATCTTTCAAAAATTGTCTTTGGACATTGGCTGTTTTTCTGTAATTTTCAGTCCAGTGCTTGCACTTTTTGTGCATCATTTTCAGAGGAATTGAGTTACTATCAACAGCAGATGAACAGTATCTGTAAGCCATGTCCTTAAGAAATAGGAGAAGATCCAGCAAAGACACAAGACCTGAGAGATGCATCTGGCCCTCAGTTGATCCATCTACTGGTTGCTGAAGCCTCATCAGAAATGGCCTCAGTGGAAGGGTGGCTGTCAAGAAGCCATTCTTTAGAAGGGAAACAGGGAAAAAAGGCTGAGGCATGCCAAATTACACAAGATCAGTGGCAACAGGTCTTGTGGACTGATAAATCTAAATATGAAAATTTTGGTTCAAATCACTGTCAACATGTACAAAAGAGGTCAGCAGTGATGTACAACAGTGAGTGTCTACAGCCATCTGTAAAATACAGTGGAGGCTCTGTCATAGTCTGGGTCTGCATTTCAGCCAGTGGTGTTTGGAATTTTGTCAAAATTGATGGATATTGTTAGATTTTGATCCACCATGCAATACCATCTGGAAAGTATCTGATTAGCAACATCATGACCATGATCCCAAACTAACTGCAAATGCAGCAAAAGCATACCTTGATAGAAGCACACAATGGAACACTATCAGTCATGGATTGGCCTCCACAGAGCCTGGACCTCAACATTATTGTTTTGGTGCGGGATCATCTTGACAGAGAACAGAACAAAAGACAGCCAACGTCCAAAGAAAAGCTTTGGAATTTTCTTCAAGAAGCCTGGAGAACTATTCCTGAAGACTACTTAAAGAAATTTGAAGAAAACTTGCCTAAGAGTTCAGGCTGTGTTGAAGAATTGTAAAAAAATATATATAAAAGTTATATTTTTGCCTTGTCTAGTGTATTTCCATGTATGCTGACACATTTTTCAAAAAACTGTTGCACCTATTTTCCATTTTCCTAGAAAAATCTAAAGAAATGAGGCTTGGCATAAGACTTTTGCATAGTATTGCATATTGTATAAATGTGTAATTATAATAGAAATCTCATACATTTAGAATATTTTTAGTATGTTTGACTTTGAGCATGTATAATTAAAACACTGCATTTTCAAATTAGTCACTAATCAAGCAAGTTGTTTGCTCATTACAGGAAAAACAAAACATTTATTTCCCTGTCTTTTACTCTATTTGTAAATGTGTTTGTTCCATCCATCCCTTTTCTGTCATTCCTCTGGGTTTGGGTCACAGGGGCAGCAGTCTAAGCAGAGAAGCCCAGACTTCTCTCACCCCAGCCACTTCTACCAACTCATCTGGGGGGACACCAAGTTGTTCCCAAGCCAGCTGAGAGATATAATCTTTCCAGAGAGTCCTGGGTCTTTCCTGGGGCCTCTTTCTGGCAGAACATGCCTGAAACATGAGGCATCCTAGTCATCTCAATTGGCTCCTTTCAATGTGTAGGAGCAGAGGCTCGACTCTGAGTCCCTTTTGAATGACAGAGTTCCTCACCTTATCTCTAAGGGAGAGCCCAACCACTCATCAGAGGAAACTCATTTCCACCACTTGTATCCACAACCCAGAGCTCATGACCATAGGTGAGGGTAGGAAAGTAGCTCGATCAGCAAATTGACAACTTTTCTTTTATGCTGAGATCTCTCTTTACCACAACAGATCAATACATCTGTCAATCTCACACTCCCCTCCCTCACTCATGAACAAGACCTTAAGATACCTAACCTCTTCACTTGGGAAAGACTAGGAAATGCTAATTCATATTCACACAACCACTCCAGTGTGACCCTGAGGCCACCACCTGTTGAAGTCAACAGAATCACATTGTCCGCAAAAAGCAAAGATGAAATCCTGAGGACCACCTGACTACGCCAAGATGTTCTGTCCATAAAAATTATGAAAAGAATATGTGACTAAGGGCGGTCCTAGCAGAGTCCAGCACCCACCAGAAACAAGTCAGAGTTACTGCCAGCGATATGAACC
Organism: Cichlasoma orientale; assembly: GCA_034780415.1. Classification (NCBI taxonomy): domain Eukaryota; kingdom Metazoa; phylum Chordata; class Actinopteri; order Cichliformes; family Cichlidae; genus Cichlasoma; species Cichlasoma orientale. The sequence continues at coordinate 186,942 of JAVDPK010002419.1, forward strand.
AAGTGCTTGCTGCGGTTGTACAGGGACCGAATGGCTCATAACATAACAATTGGCCAGATACCCCAGCACCCCTACAGGATGCCCCAAGGGATGCAGTCAAATCCCTTTTCAAAGTCCAAAAATAATAACTGGTTCACAAAAAGCTAAAACTTGTTTTATGAAAAAAAAATATATATCAAATAAACTTGATCATTTCAGAATGCATTATCACCAGCTATATATACAGTACAAGTTAAGGTTTGGAAACAGTGTGTGAGTGTGTTCAAACTTTTGACTTGTCCTTTAACTTCTCTTTGAATGAGTGTTGTATGCTCACATTTACAGCTATGTCTGCACTATGAATTCTTGCAAGATCACAAGTTAGATTACAGCTTTTATTTCACCATTTCACTTCTAATTTTCTTTTTCACTCTCTCCACCATATTGCAAACGACATGTAGCCACAACCTTCTCAGAATTCGGCGGACTAATATCACCTTTGTATAACATATTGGTATTTGCAGCTCACATAATGATATTACATTTATCTTAATAGTGTTAACAGATCTAATGGAATGATTTCCCTTTCTCCATTTTGTATCTTTGTTATACTGAGACACCGGTAATTTGATAGCAAATGCTGTCACATTTCTCCTTCTGTTCCTTGTCCTTTACAATGGGAAAGCGCAACAGGTAGCACTTCATAATTCCCACCATTAAAAAATTGTTAATGAAACTCTTATAAATAGTTCAATTTCTTTTTGTTGAGAAACAATACAAACATCTGATCTGATGCAAAATCTGTGCACCTGAAAAAGTGACAATGTGTCTTGAATGAAAAAAACATCATAAAAACATTGTAGTAGTACTCCCACACACTATCAGATAGAGAATTGTTAAAAAAAAACAATAAAATTATGATGTTTATTAATCAATGATGTTAGAATTTATGCTTAATTATTAATTTGTGTAATAAAAGTTTACATAATTAATTATATATTATATAGTATTATGTAGTGCTTCAAAGCGTATAAATAACAAGTACCTTATGAGGTCATTGGCACATGCTACATTTTTATATACTTCAGTGTTATTGAGGTTTTGTAATATAGACTGTAACAGAATTCATTTCACATTCTTTTCACAAAAAAACAAAAAACAAACAAACAAACAAAAAAGCACACAGGGTGCACTTAGATACTGGTGCCATGACAGACATGTCCCAACAAAAGTGAGGCCTGTCCCACTATCGACACACATTTGAATGCACTAGGTACTCTTAAACCTAACGTCTGCAGTGTTAATGGTGTGAAAGGCCATTTCTTTCTTAATACAAACCATTATCCTTTCATAAACCTAACCAAACAGTAAAATGTGAGTAAATGTATATTGAAGAAAACATAAAGAAAATAGCAGTCAATGGAAAATGACATTCCAGGTTTCTCAGAGTTCACAGTCTAGTGATTTCTGTCACTCTAGCCACTCGCTGTATGCTTTTAAAGTATTATGACTGCAGTTTTAACTTAACAGCAACTAAAATCATGTTTACAGTATTTTTTAACCTTTTATAAAGTTATAGTAACACAATTACCAATGAGTTGGTGCTCATGATGTTTTACAGATTAGTTATTAACTATCAGTTATTAATTATTAACTGTTATAATTCATTATTTCATTGTTAACAGTAAATAACTAGTAGGTAAAGCTAATTTGAACAGTTACTTATTGATGGTGGTTACTATAAAGTGTTACCCTTTGTTGCACTGAATTGGAGTTTGGTAAGGTTAAACACATTCTGGGGTATAAACAAGCTTGTACAAATAAGTGCCTTCAGTAAAACGCCTCAGAAGTCAATGAACATTATTCTGATGGTGCCTTTCCATGTGGAATAATGCAAAGTAGCAGGTGGATGACTACGTCATTGTTCCCATTGTGGGCCTGATATATGAACTGGAGGAGGTCCAAATGGTCTCTCACAGGGGATGAGTGTCGCTGTCATTTAGAATCCTGGTGCAATCCTTCTTCATCTCTGGGGCCAAGCTATATGTTAATTTTTTTCCCTTCACATCTTCATCAACATCACACTACAGCCTCACTGACATGTTGAAGATGTGTTGGAACACCGTGCTGTGGTAGTTGGCACACGACTTCAACACACGGGCCTTCAGCTTTGCTCAAATTCTTTCATTGTCTGATTGTCTATTACAGTCTGTCCAGAGAGGAGGGAAGGCCTGGTGTCCCTGTTGGTAATGCTCTTGAATGAAGGACAAGGGTAGAGGAAAGAAGATCTTAATGGATTTAAACCCTGACTGATTGATGACACACAGAGACTGAGAAAAAAAAAGTGATAAAAAGTGATAATGAAGTGAAAGTGGTAAAACACGCTTAAATATAGCCATTAAAATATTCACAGATTTAATTAGAAATGAACATCGGGGTTGAGACTACACACATAGCAGTAAGAAAATTAGATTAGAACTCCTGTGTAAGTTACAGACCTCTCACACGCACGTTTAAATGCACATAGCTGTAATAAAAGCAAATAATTCCTCCATCTGATGCAAAGTTGTCTTACACAAGCAAGCAAATAAACATGCTGCTCTTATTTCCAGTGCCATCAGGCACTCTTGATGCATACTCCACGGACAGGGAAGCGCATACTGCAGCTCTTTGATAACACTTCTGAACAAACCTTTGCCAACTCTCACGCACAAATGTGGGTGTGCTCTTTTTCTGTCAGTGACAGTTGACAGCGGCTCATTTTCAGACCACTTAAATGAATATTTTACGGATTCTGTTTCCATTTATGTGGTGACATCCATTACACAGAACAGTTTTAGGGGTGTTTCATGTGGAAGCCAGGAACTTTGCATATTTTGCATAGTGTTTTCTGATATTTGCCAGAGAAGATGGTTGAAAATTTCTGGCATTTCATGCAGTGCTGACACAATGGCACATCCGCAGCAAGGCTCTTAAGCTGCAACTGCAGTAGGTGGTGACAGATGTGTGCAATGACCTATCAAGAAACCTCCCACAGCTTTTTTTTTTTTCCCTTTTAGATTGCAAAGTGAAATACAAGAGAGAGGTAGAGTGTTTTCGGCATGTGCAAGCCTCAGCACTAAGTTGACTTGATGGACAGAAACAACAGAACCATAAGTTAAAATGTATAATGGATGTCATCCTTACTGTGCATGCTTCAAGAAGCAGCAAACAAAACAGAACCCATACGTCAAACCAAAAGGGAAATTTCCCTGAAAGATGTCACTCCTCTGCAGGATACATTTTCACATCTTCTTTTACTTTTAAAAGAGCAGATATTCCAAAAATAAATAAATAAATAAACAAGACTAAGAACAGCAACTTGGGCTTCTGCTGCTGAGTACATTCGTAGCTAATTCTGAACAGAATATTGAATTCAATATTTTTTTTACCCACCTCTCCCTAGGCATCTGGTGGTTGGGATTGTGGTGACAGCGGATGCTGAGGCTGAAGAGCTTGCGGGCGGTGCGCTGGATCTTAAGTTGCTGGATCTCCAGGGAACTCTGAAGAAGCCTGTAGCGGGCCTGCAGGTCCCAGTCGCTGCCCCAGAGAAGATGCACGCTGCTGATGGGCAGGAAATGAGTGGAGGGCAGCCTCTTCAGAAAGGACTTGAACTCATCTATGTGACAGAGAGGAATGAATTGACAGACCCAAGGGGTTGGGGGATGTTAAGTGGGTGTATAGATATAATAACTGTTTAAAATATTTGAAACAAAGCATATTTTATAAGCTGCAGTTTTCTAGTTTATTTCTTCAAAGGTGACTTTTAGTATGTTATTTCATGTCTGTGGTTTGCTTTTTGGACTGCTACTGCTGTATCTGAAGAGAAATGAGACTCTCAGCGCAGTAAACACACCCTTACTCTGTGCTCCCTGACACCTTTTCAAGATTGCTGCCTCAACAAATTTGTTCCAACCAGTGGTGATGATTGTCCTTGTGTCCCTCTTTCTGCCTCTGATAATTCTTGTTTGTTTCTTCCTCAGACAACTGCTGTTTTCAACACCAACTTCAATTTTTTGGCAAGAATGGGCGTGAAGCTGTTTCTAAAATTCCAGAAGCAAATACACATGGACAGAAAAGCTTTTATTTGGTGTGCTAATCAAATGAGTCAATGGATTCAGAGTAACTCATTGTTAATCCTTAATACTAAGCTCATCAATTTTTAATTCCTAAAGTTTAAGCTGAATACAGTTCAAAACCAGCTGAACAACTAGACCAATAAGGATTTTATATTTATAGTGTTAGTTTAGGTACTGCAAATCCATAAACTTAATGCAACAGTTCAATTCAATTTCAATTCTATTCATTTTTATTTGTATAGCACCAAATCACAACAACAGTCATCTCAAGGCACTTTATATTGTACAGTAAAGTCCCAACAGTCTAACAATAGTCGAAGCAAACCCACTTCTGCTAAAGACCATGTGTTGTGATGAAAAGCATACCATAAATATTCTTGAAAGAACAAATCCCATATTCAAGAGATTCAACTGTACAGCTGTACTCTCCTGCAGTCCTCCTCGAGACAGTTTAACAGAATTAACCACAGAGTTGAGAACCTTTTTTCAGCCATTCCCGTGAAATGTCAGAATTTCCTCCATCCTCCTCACAGGCATGTCAGAGTTCCCTTCCCCTTCTTCTTCAAAGGAGCCAGATTTCTTCTCCTCCCCTGGTTTGAACTTGCCATATCCCTCCACCCAGCTTTCAGAGATGTCAGGTACCTCCCTTTTCCTAGAAAAGCTGGGTGTCTCCAACGCTCAGTATTCAGATTATCTGATTCTCCCACCAAAAAAGCATGTCCATTATTAAGTCACTCCCCAGTGCCAGTTTAATAGTTGCCAAGTCCTTTTATACAGGCTTCAAAGCCATCAAGGACTCCTTCTTTGAAAGTGTTCCCACATAGACCTTATCTTAAGTCATCCAGCACACCTTATCAAGAGATTAAAGCTCTCACAATGTATCTACACTTCATCCATTGTGCCATTACATTTGACTTTGTTGTTTTGTATCAATTTTTTTTCATTGCCTCCCAAATTACTTGTCAGTGTGATTTGTACAAAAAAAAAAAAAATGAAACAATTAAAAGAAATCAGAGAATCAAAGAAAATCCTTTGCAGCCACATCACACAAACTAAACTTTGTAATAGCAGGTTGTAGATTTTACAAATTATAGTAATTTATAGATACATATACACATCGTGCAGGCACTGTATGACATATGTAAGATGCCATTTGATAATTATGATGGCTGGATATACACAAGTTCACAATTGATTAATTAAACTGTAGATCTGATTATAATCAATCAAGTTGTCACTTTTATTTTACTAAGGTAAATAACTAGGTTAATATTTGTAAATTAATAATTATGAATTATTAACGAGGGAAGCAAGACATGTTTGACTTTTAGACTAAGTTTCCCCACAATACTTTGTGATAATTCACAAAAAAATCAAACTAGAATTGCACTTTGTAATAACTCATACAGTGTTATTTAGTAGAGTGCAGCTGTAGCTTGTAGCCACACTGGTTGTGGGTGTATCCTCAGCTGCACAGCGGCAATCACTGCAGCTAGGTAGATAACTAGATTAGCCAATTTGCTCAGTGCTTTCACCCACTACTGTGCCCGGGCTAACTGAGATATAGACAGCCAAACAATGTCTGTTCAGTGCATGCATGTCTTATTTGATAAAAGTATTATAAAATCAAAACATGTATTGCATAATTATGTTTTCTTGACTAAATTTAGCAGGAGGAATTCATTGAATACATTCAACTACAAATGCAGCTGACTCTGTGCAATATCAGCAAAGCAACAGTCACAGCTTCAACCAGCATAGGCAGAGTCGCTGCACCTTTTCTCACAGGCAGTAATGTTATACTGTCACGCCTCTGTCTTTTGAAAGGAATGCTGAGCAATAAATGAATCATGTAGTGTCACATCAGCTCTTTTTTCTATAGTACCTACAGAACATTTCCACAAACCACTGCTGGTTTACCATTTAGTTTAAGTATCACAAGTGTTGCTGAAAGGAGTGGATTTGACTTAATATTAATAGGCATTAAATGTGCCTAAATCTGTCATTAAGCTTACAAATGGTGAATTATACAGATTGCCTACATAGTCTGATATTTTAAGTGTTGTGAATCTGCTCTCAAGCATTTATTTTTCAACTGTTCAACAGAGGCCCTGCAACTCTTTGTGCTTCGGTGCATGTGTGAATTGCATTTAGCTCTGCAGAAAAGTCATATTCTTATATTTGGCTTCTTCCAGTGTTCTTCATTTTCAAGCACCTCTTTGAAGATGTACTGCACTCAGTGACCTTCATGACTAACATTAACTTACCCCTATGGTACATAAATATATTTATTTGTTGCTGGCAGGTTGTATCGGGACACTTTTATTTCATATTAATAATAGATATGCATGGTGCCTTGCCATAAAACAATAAGGTGCAATGTGTGTTTTTCCTCTGCTGGTGTCCATGTGACATTCTGCTGTCCCTTTTGTGTCTGCATTTACATTTACTCATACAGGAGAGAATATTAGTCACCGTGCAATCATTAATTGGTTATATGATAATTTTGCTATTTAGTGTCATTTGGTCATTTAAGTAAAACGAGTCACAGTCTCACGTGAGTGCTTTTCTGATCTCTTCCTAAATGTAATGACTTGGTTGAGGATAAAGTGTGATTACCATGATAAGCTACACCTCAGTGTCCACTGACCCTTTGCAGCATTTTAAAGATTTCTGTTACTCTTGAAGGCACTCGTTATTTTCTATTATGTTTTTTAATGAAAATTACACTATGGTTGCTTTAACTACCTGAGCTCAATTATTGATTAGCACTTCAGAATGAAGAGGGCTAAATGCATCAGAATTTTTTTTCCACGCTAAACTGTTAAAAAAACTAAAAAAAAGCAAAACAAAAAAAAAAAACCAAACGCTCATTTTAAAATACACGGACCTCAGATTTTATTATACTTTCATGATTTTCATGGCATTTAAATCTCGGAGGATATTCGAGCTTACCAGAGTTTTCAAAGTCTTTATAAGAGGCTGCCCATGACTCATACATCCCCAGCAGGGTGTTCTCCATGATCTGGATGTCGGTTATGGGACAGTTGCATTGGGGATACTCCTCGGCACACTGACAGATGCATTCGTTGTTATGGCACACATATTCTCCCTCTCCGTTGCACATAATGTAGCTCAGAGCTGACTGGACAAATTTCTCTTGCAGGTATTCTGGGAAAATGACCTGCAGACCTGAAACACATAAATGTGAAACATGTTTAAAAAAAAAAAAAAAAACTTAATGGAATATTCAATAAAATGCAGAAGGAAATATGCACTGTAGTTATTGGGCACACAGAAACTATGTTGAAAGGTATTTCTATAAATGTATAGAAAACTATATGATAAGTGTGTGAGATGAATGATCGTTTCATAACTTTTAGTCCAATGCATTTTTAGGGTAAAAAAAAAAAAAACCCGCAAAAACTGATTATTTACCCTCATAAACATTAAGCAATAATTTAAAGTAAAATGCACGCAGGTACGGGGAGAACGTGCAAATTCCATACAGAGAGGCCCCGGCCAGATGGTGGATTCGAACCCAGGACCTTCTTGCTGTGAGGCCAACACACCACTGTGCAGCCCTTGAATAATAAATCATTAAGGAACATATGCTTCGTATAAACCTAATTTCATTAGACCAGATTCCATTAAATTTAATGTTTTACATTGTACTTACGTAACAAAATTACACGGCAAATTTGCATGTAATCAAATTACTTAAAGTCAGCATTTTGGGCATAAATATTATTTGAGTGTATGTGTTGTCTGTCATGCTGCTGTGTCATGATACATCTACCGTATCTTTTCATAGACCCACTTACAAGAAAAGAGGAAAAAGGCAAAGAAATGACTGACTGCTCCACTAAGATTGCTTTGTGTCATAAGTACTCATTTATTTTCTTAAAGGATGTGCTCCAGCAATCTTCTCTGTTCAGCTAGAACTGCCTGTTCTAAGGCGGGTCACTCATGATGACAATGTATAAAGCCATGATTTATGCTTACTCTTGTGTGCCATGTTGTTTTTTTTTTTTTTTTAGCAGTAAATTCATCTCCCTTAGTAGTCATTTTCTAGCACGTATGCATCTTACCATTCATACTTGCTTGTGGCTTGCATACCCAAATTTGCAGCATTCTGCTAATTATACAGAAAACACAATAGCTGAATGTGTTTTCTTGAGACCAATTTAGAGCTATAGCTGAACCTCTTCGCTCTTCACTATCACTGACAAGGTATTTATAATTTCTAGACTCCAAGCCAATCCATATCTCACCCTGGGGATCTCACAGAACTGAAGCTTGGACAGCTAACAGTACAGGCTTTCTCTTCAGACCAAGCCTGGGGAAAATAAATCCCTAGCTCTACAAGCCACTGGATTGGAAAAGAACTAAATAGATTTTTTCCTTCTTGTATGAAACAGCATCTTGGCGAGGCCATATTTTCTTAATGGCTTTTACTTGAGCACAAACAGCGCTTCAGCAGAAAATATGCAACCAGGAACCAGAACAAAACATGTTATTGAATGATGAATGATTGCATTATTTTTTGCCACACACATATTAGTTTCACCTTTCGGTGAAAACAGAAATCCATTTATGCAAAGTCAACATAATGTTGCTAAAATGAAAGGGAAAGTAAGCATATAATTTCATACTGTGCATATGAATCATTTTCACTGGGCTCTCATGGAGTCAAATAGTGTCTCTTATTATGCATGCACATGCAGCAATTAATCCTCCTTATTTTTACCTGCAACATATTCTACAATAAACATATAAGTGTGTGCAATTTAGAAACAGATTAAGGCCTTAATAAGCTGGATCTAAAACATAGGCCGATTTCAGGTGAAATAATTAAGAGTAATGTATGCTGTGTTTGGTTACTTCAGTGTTTTACAGTTCTTCTAAACTTTGATATTCATATTTGCTATATTTGTTTAGAAGCACAATGTGAATATAGTTAAACAAAATTATGCTACTTTAGATCAAATTCCAGGCTTCTGAAAGTAATTTTACCATTTGCAATAATGTAATGACTCTTATAGTCTTTATACTGGAGTCTGTGCTTATAATATGAACTATTATGTTTAACAGTAAGCTTCTTTCCCCTCCACAGCTCATCAGAACCACTGCCCATCAGTGAAGAGGGGAACAGAAGGAAGAAGGGATGGTGGGAGTAAAGGGGATGAATAGATCATGTCTGACCACAAAAGAGCTGGGTTGCACAGGGCTTTTTCTCCATCAGGCCTGTCTGGATCCAATATTCATTTAGCTTGATGTATTCCTGGGCTTGAAACTTTAATGTGATTTGTGGGAAAATCCAGATGGCAAGTTCACGGATCAACGCTGCTCACTGACAGTGCTGGTGCCAGCGGCCGGGTGCACAATAACACCAAGTGCCTCAGCCCTCCCTCTTTCCCTCTTCTGTCTAACCATACCTCATACTTCAAACTCTGCATCAACATGTACATATTTTCTTTTTCTGATATCACTCTTGCTACTGGAAAATTGCAGCGGGAACCATCTGGGATGCTGACATTGAGCTCGGCACTATGTGTCTTACAATCTCTTGTTTTCCACTGTTTATGTCCCATTCTCTCCGTCTCTCGCAGATCTCTACTGTCTTACTTCATTCCACTCACTCCTACTGCAGCCACACACATGCACATGCCCTTTGACTCTTCCCCCATCATCCTTTGGCTCTCATTCACTCCATCAATCACTCTCCTCATTTCTGTTTCTTCACCTCGTCTGCTCTCCTCTACGTTCTCACACCGAGCGCACACTCAAGAATTGTAAATTTGATGTCTTGTCCTTCCACTCGTGTGTTGGAATGATGTCATGCACAGAAAGTAAATCCATCAACATTTGTTAGCGCATTGTGGAATGAGTAAGAGAATTAAAGCCTGTGGGCCAAAATTGAAATGAGAAACTAATCAGAGTAAAAACATTTATCTTTGTGACTTACTCAGCTTTGCTGTGTTAGTGCAACAACATGTGAATATATTGAAAATGAATGAGGTATAACGCTACTGTCTACATGGCTCTGGAGCAAGTACATGTCAAGGAAAACAGTAGATACTGGAGCAGGGAGTTACACTTTCTATGATTAAGGAGGAGATGCGGAAATGAAACGTACTGTATTGGAATTCCTGTGCAGGTCTTTGATAACCTCCAACTTCATGCTCTGTCAGTGCAAATAATTCCCTGCAACCCCTATGCCTGGCTTGCTCTAAATAAATAAATAGCACCTCAAAATGGCAGTTAATCTCATTGCATACATCAGAGGCTGATATATTTTCTTCACGTAGTTTGGAGGATATAGGCCCACACCATCCCATGAATGCTAAAATTGGAGACTCTGCAACTGTGACTTTGCCTTTTCATTGTGTCTTTTTCGAGAGTGCTCTATTTTTACATGGTGATAGATAGGGCGTGTAGTCCGCAACTGAGGCTTGTAACTGCTTTGGCAAGCAGTTGCCTGCTTATTGGAAAGCCACGCTCCGCCTCATAAGTTACAGTTTCATTAAAGATTAATTGACCATTGTGTGGCCACAATTTCACAAAATAATCATTACTTAATCCACTGGTGCAATAAAGTGCATTACTTCAATGGGGGCATTAAATTACCATTGGAGGTTATCGTTACAGCCATGATACAAAACCAAAGACCTCTGAACTGGATGAGGGTCTGTTTCTCCTCAGTCTAGGCCTACCCAGCCATTCCTGCTGATCCTATATACTTAATACAGCGTATGAGATTTGCTGCGTTTGCCTATTTCTTAGCAGGCTATGAGGTAAAGGTGTAGCTGAAGTAGCTATTTATCCACTTTTCATTTCTTTGCAAAAAGCACTTTAGGTCTCTGACAGTTTGTGTGTGTGTGTGTGTGTGTGTGTGTGTGTGTGTGTGTGTGTGTGTGTGTGTGTGTGTGTGTGTGTGTG
>JAVDPK010002419.1:198080-231063 GCA_034780415.1 Cichlasoma orientale
GTGTGTGTGTGTGTGTGTGTGTGTGTGTGTGTGTGTGTGTGTGTGTGTGTGTGTGTGTGTGTGTGTGTGTGTTGGACCTGACAGAGGATAACATGTTCCCCTGGAGCTATTCTAAGCTCTCAGAATATGTTAGCATTTTTTAAAGTTCTGAATGAGGTGTACTTAGTATTCAAATGGATAATGTGTTGGTGTGTCTTTGCTGAGTAGATTACTGCAGATTATCATAAGTGTTTTAAGCACTCTAGAAGGCAGCAGTGTGTATTGTCACGAATTAGCATTACAGTGAATATTAAGAAATGGTGTGGGAAAAATTGTTTGGGACAGTTTAATTAATATTTACACTTTAAAGATGTTTACCATTTTTATGGTACAGAAATATATAATAAAATGTGTGCATTTGAAATAGCAAAACAGGAAAGAAAGGAAAAATCCAGATTTTTGACATATGACATCCTATCTCATGACATTTTAAGATACAGGAGCCTGCAAATCCATGATATGCGCTTGTGTGTGTGAAAAGACTTGGGACCAAAATAATATCCCTATATAGGTTTAGCTTTGATGAAAAGCCACCTATTTAATTTCAACACAAATAGCAAGCAAGGATGCAGGTGCAGCAATCATTGTAAAAGGATGAATTACTTATAAAAAATGGTCTTGGTCTTCAGAGCTCGCTGTTCCTGCTGTCTGAAAAAAGAGGAATGCTGAAATTGCATGTTGAAGCAGTTGTTGAATTGAGCAGGGCAGGCAGTCTAGAGAGGCAGATGAGTTCGTCATGGTGCTGAATTATTGTCAGCTGTGCTGGACACAGAACACAGAAATCCACATTGGGTCAGAGTAAAAGTAACTTAGTGATTACTTTTTCCCCTCACGTTAGCTTTCTACACTATCAGAGTATGTACTGTTTTTTTTTTCTTGTTTTTAGGAATAATATCCTAACAGTGTCAGTCCATTTAAGTATAATTTCAAAATGATTTTTAGCTCTATTCCAAAATGGCTTCAGCAAGTAATTAGATATGTGGTTGCTGTTGGCTGCATGTGCACTTCAGCTGTGCTGTTCAAGCTGTTCTATCATGTGCTGCCTTGTGTCCCTGCACAGCAGTTTTAGTAGTAGGCTTCGGCTGGTGAGATATTGTATTAGTCACACAATTGTGCGCATGCACACACACAGAGGAACGCATACACCCGTGTACATGCACGCATGCACATCCTTTGCGGCCTCTTGCAGAAATCACATGTTTTACAAGAACCCTAGAGAGGGGGGAGGAGAGACATATGACAAGCTCTGACATTTCCATTTCAGTTATAAAAGATACAACTGCCCTCAAAGTGTCACAACGGGCTGTGTACACATCTGAGATCAAAAGCCCAAATTTTACATCAAACATCCCTAAACAGAGACATATTGTGTTTCTATTTGTATTGAGAAACACCTTTTTGCTTTACACCCTTCTTATAATAAACAATCTGCTGAATTCTAGACAAACTGTGTTTTTAATGATTTGGCCTTTAAAGACACAGGTGTGATAACATCAGCCAGCAAAATGCGCAACACACAGTTATAAGTGCTCCTAATAGGCTTAACGCATCAATACAAATGCTTTTCGACTATTACAGTGTCTGATTTCACGGGAGATTATCATTATTATTAAGTGTTATTAATTATTATGATCTAACTCCTTTTGTGAAAATGTACACCAACTTTTCATTTCAATTTAAGCTAGATAACAATGTGAACACTAAGATACATGGCATGTAAAAAAGTTTTTGTAAAAAAAAAACTTTCCAAAACCAAAAGAGAAAATAAACAAACTTCTAATTGACTGATGAGACAAAGTCTAAAAAATGACTAAGTGGAAAAACCAAAAAGTGGCAGCCTGCAGCTAGCAAGACTGAGCAGAAAAGGGGGGAAAAAAGGAGAGATTTATGATCATGCTGGCCCAAATCGAAACTCTTGAACGACCCCTTCCAATTGAAAACTGACCTCCAGGTCGACGTGGAAAGATTTCATCAGGTTTGGGGTTTTAGCATGTTAGGGAGAAGTGAAAAACATGTTTGCAGCAATCCAGTTTAAAAATGATCCTATGTTATTGCTTGTCTTGCCAAAAAGGACGCGTGTTGTTATAAAGAACTGCCTCAAACGAATTCACGGGTCCTTCTCAGAGGCAATTCAACAGATATTTGTGACAAACCATGGGATGTAGCCCAAATTGCCTTGTAATTTCTAAATGTCATCAAATAATTGTAGTTTTGTAGGTTCCAGAGAGAAATAGATGCATATATCAATGTGTATGTGTGTGTGTGTGTGTGTGTGTGTGTGTGTACATAAAAAGAAGCAGAGCAGCAGAGAGAGGGTAACTGAGTTGGGGAGAAAGATGATGAAAATGCCTCTGAAGATTTATTGTTTTGCTCATCTAGCATTTGCTCTCCATGCTTTGCATCAGATATTTTTCTTTAGGAAATTATTCTCTGGTAACCAGAACAGTGTGTTTACTAATATACTTATAGTCCCCAAATCAATTTTTCAACAAGTCCATCAACAAAGAAACTTAATTGATTTGTATGCTTGTTTGTCTTTCCCTGTTTGCAGCATTTTCACTTGAAAAGAGGGACAGGCATCGAGCGACAGAGCAATGAGTATCTAATTCATCACTCTGTGCACGACTTGCCTACAGGGCCAGTTTAATTTATTTTCACTTCACCACTTTGAAAACTGTTGGCTCAGGCTATTCTAACATATTCATAAATCTTCCAAGATAGGCTCATGGCTCTTCCAATATAGGCTCTTGAGGAAACTGGAAAAAGAGAAAAGCATGCGGTGGGGACTGAAGGAAGCAAATTAGTTTGCTTTTGTTTTGGTGCTAATTTATGACAGCCATACTGGAGGTGATTGGATCCTTGCAAGGTAATGGGTTGTGGAGGTTGCTGGGCCTTTTATCGTTCTCTGGTGCAGTTAATAGACGTTACCAATTTGTAATTTTCGGCCCCACTACATGTTTTGTCGTTTTATGTAGGATCTCACATTGCAAAAACAATATTCTATGACTCTGCCTTAATGCACCGAAACCTCCTGCTGGTTTGCCATTTAAAAATACATTTTCTAAATTAATAAACTATAACTATTAACAGATGACAGGAAATAGGTTTGTTATTTCTTTCTCACCACCTGAACCATACTCCGCAAGAGTTGAAGAAAACCATTAAAATCTAAACCATTTACCTACCATGTGTTAATCCCCTCTTTCATTTAATTCTCATTCCTCAGTAAGCTATTTTTACTTCTAGGTCTCAGGCTGAAAGTGAGAATCCAGCCAAAACCAATATCATCAGGTTTTTAAGCTTTAGCCTAGAGAGAGGACGAACAAATAAAAAACAAATTGATGAGGGAAAATAAGAGTGTATTTAATTCCCAGCTGTAGTAAAACTAAATAGCGCGTATCTTTCATTCAGATCAAACATAAAATAATAAACAAACCAGTTCCTAAAAAGTGAACGTGCCAGTTATTCATAAGATTCATAAAAGTTAAAAAAACCTTTCAGGATTTTATATGTAGACTGTATCTAGACAAGTTATTAATTTGTAAAAACAAAAAACAAAAAAAAGTCAAATATTATCACTGTGTGCGAGCTGATATCTTAATTTATATTTACATTGTGACTTCATCTTGCACGTCTACAAAAACCTTTTGTTTCTGTCTCATCCTGATGCCTCTTTCTACTGTCAAGGACTGACAATAAATCACTCCATATAGTATACACCCCAGATGCTAAACCAGCCTTCACAGTTATATTTACTTTAAGCAATGGGATGGTTCACATTTAACAGATAAAAGCTTTGCTAACTCATGCATGAATTTTAATTCTGGTGATTGCTTGAAAAAGAAAGTGAGGAAATAAGGAGAGAGAGCAAAAGATTTATTTGAAAAACATTTTACAAAGCAAAACTGTGGGAGAAAACTGAGTTTAGGCTTTGATAGGTAGCTCCCTTGATGTGAGATTACACTACAACATTCTAATCTAAATTTAAGTTAAAGCAAAGGGAATATCCCGGGAGTGTCATATCCGCAATGTGTTATCTTTGGCTCACAGCCCCACAGCTTACAAAGAGTGGACCACAGGGGTGAGAAGGAGAGGAAAAACATTCCCCTTTGAAAATTCTTTTATTTTGGTCTGAGGTATCTTTAGGAAAATTCTGACCACAACTAAATTCACTAGCTTTTTTATTTCCTCCCTGTTTTTTCCGAGCGAGAGTTTGGTCCTGGACCAATTTAATCCTAATAATTTCAAGGCAAATACTAAAAAAAAAAAAAAAAAACTGAAAAAATTGATCACAGGTTTGTAATTGGTTATTTGTAAACACAGCATGTATGCTTACAACCTGATAAACTGCAGAGGTCTGGATTAAAACAAACAAACAAAAAAAAAACAATAATAATAATAAAGCCAGGGAAAAAAATGTGATGATTAAAAGTTTAATTAGAAGAATGAAATAGAGTGGGTTTTCTATTACTGCATCCGTGCTGCAACTCATGTGGCCCTGCATACTAATATGATCTCTTTATTTAATTCATAAGCAATTAAAATGGCTAGTCTAGATTATGCTTTTATTTATTTTTTTAATTTCTATTAATGTCTATTCTTTCTCAAAAGATGAAGAAGATGCTGCATAAGCATTACACATAAATATTCACACTGTTCAAAATGTGGAATATGGTTTGGATTGCTGAAGAGTCAAGTTAAATTAGAAAAGCATGAAAAACAACGATAAAAGTGAGTTAAGACACATGAGCTACAACATTGTTCGAAAAAAGTTATAAACACTAAACTGAGATACAAAAGAAAAAAAAACAATGTGAGAAAACTGACAAAATGTGCTTAAAAAATCTTGGATCATCACAAATGTCTACAGTTATGTGGGAGATCATACAATCATCACTACTAAGGAGATCACTCTAACGGGAAAAGAAATGCGCATAGCATTGAACACGATTCTGCAAGTGTGCCTTCTGAAAGTGTAATTCAAAAATTTTTTTGCAATCTCTTCATATCCTTGCCTGTGGTGATTTAGGCAGCTGCTTCAAAAGCACTTTCAGTGCAGACAGTAGCAAAAATATATGTAAACAGGTGAAGCTACACGGAAAAATCATAAAAAACTGAATAATGGAAACGAACCTCATGTTATATTTTATCTTCCTTACAACTTAGAAATCATCAGGGTGCAAAAAAAATTCAGGTTGAGTCAGGCTTTTTATGGAGGGGGGCTTTCTCCTGGCAACTCATCCGAACAAGCCATACCTGTTCAGTCTTTTTCTAATTATACTGTCATAAAGTTTTACATTTAGCATGCTAACTGAGGCCCGTGGAGTCTGAGATGTGGCTTTTTGCAGTTTCTTTGAGCACTGCACACTCTGACTTTGGGTTTGAGTTTGTCGGGATGTCTACTCCTGGGAAGACTGTGATACTGTGTTAACGCACACCTGAATGCTCCAGCCCAGCAAACTGCCAAAGCACATAAAGGTGATCGCACCTGCTGATGATCAGTTATTCACGTACATTTGATTAATAGCGCCTATTTAATTCCTCTGGAAGCAGTAAGGGTGTACTTAGTTTTTTACAGGACTCTGCATTTCCAACACCAGACAGTGAATCCTCCATCAAACCAGTTTGGGCTCAATTCTGAAGAAAGTTAACTTGCACAAACGGGCAGAAAAACTAACAGGGTTTTTTCCCATGCAATGCTTCAAGTTGCTCTCATGCTCTCTGCTCTCATCCTGGCAGATGAAGGATGCAACTTTGACCAAATTATAACTGTTATCAATGCAGTGAATGGATGGATGGTAATTAATGCACTAATTAATGCACTGCAGATTTGATGATATTGGATAGCCATGGTACCACTTCAATAACTACATCATTATTAAACAGTTTCTTTATAAATAAAGTTAATGATGCATTTTCCTTCAGTCCTTGAACACGCCAAAGATTTTCTATATACAGTAATCAGATGGTTTACAGTTTTAAAACCTTTAGAACAAGTTCAGTCTATTTGTTTGAATTTCATCCTTTCTGATAAAAGTAATTCCTATGCATTAAATCATAACTGCACAGGTATGTATGCTTTAACAGATAAACACTGCTTGTTGAAAATATTATTTAGTAAAGACTGTAAATTTAAAAAAATCAACAAAATGTTGCATGATGAGTATATTTTGATATTAGCTAGTAGACGGTGATCTGTGATCCTTGATACTTGCCAGATGTGACTCCTCCCCACAATTTAAATGCCAAAAGTTAGCATTTTAGCTAATTGTCTGGTAAAAGGTCAATAGGCATTTGTAAATGAGACACATTGTGGGCGTTCATTAGATGTGCTGAGAGCTGCTAGTGCTTATTAGAGTAGCACTGGACTCAGCCAATGTCATCCTCCTCAAGGGATAGTCTGAGCAGTTCATTTACGGCGCATTGTAAAAAGAGGACAATGCTGTCAAAGCTGTTATTTTTTGGGCACTCAATGTAAAGGCCAGTCTAGGAATAGTAAATCTTGCAGATAATTGAACTGCGTTTTGTTTAAAGAGAGAAAAAAACAGGCTTTTTAAACCACCGTGACACTTACAGTCCTCTTAGATACACGAAAAACATGCAAAGAAGACAACTCATATTTCTTTATGTTCTGATTATGTATGTCACTTCCATTTATCTAAATGTCATCAGTATCGGTTTAACTGAAGGAACAGCAGAATAATGAAATAAATTATCCCACTGAACCCATGGGCTCCTGGATTTTATATGCATTGCATTTTTTCTGCTGAATGTGTTTGCTCGATGTGGGTGTGCAATTAGGAGAATCCAGGATCATTCGCACATTCATTAATCCTTCATTTATTAAGGACTGGTCCTAGGCAGATTCAACCATGGCCCCTCAGCTCTGGTCTTGAAGGCAGTGTACTGGCAACTAGTTAAGATTCATCAGTCTCCACCTGCAGCTGAGAGCAAAGGCAGTTCTATGTGCTTACTGTCCTTCACAGATACTCTTTTGGTCATGACAATGATTTTGGTGATTCCCAGCAGAAAACTTTCTTCTATCCATAATCTTATAAAATCCAGCAAATGCATTTATATATCCATCAATTTAAAAAAAAGAAAAAAAAAAGAAATATAAATAGATAGACTTTTAACACTTGCTTATTATTTCTGAATACATTTACACAGAGAGCACATAATGCTGCACAACTCAAAGCCAAAGAAGAAATGCACTTCTTAATATCCATGCTGAGTGCTGTGTGGTGATGCTGCTTCACTTTTTTTAATGAACCTTCCGACACTGTGAGCGCTGTCCATAAGGACTGTCCATAAGGACTGTCCAACAAGTTCACCATATTAATTAGCAAAATACACTGACCATGTATTTCAGAGCAACACACTGGCACATTTTCTTATCTGACCAATGTGTGACAACATTCAGATGACATAATGCTGCCTTCGCACTGGCAGCGACGCTAAACAACCTAACTACCTGAACAACAATATGCCAGGTCCCTCTTGTCTTTAGTCCAGAGAACAAGGCATCCGTGTTTCCAAAAAGAATTTCAAATTTCAATTTGTCCAACAAAAAAAGCACTTTTCCTCTGTCCATTTTAAATGAGCTTTGGTCTAGAGAAGACAGTGTTTCTGGTCCATGTACACATATGGCGTGTTCTTCGGATGATAGCGGTTTGACGTGCATTAGTGGAAGGCATGGCAAACTGTGATCACAGACAGTGATTTCTGGAAGTGTTGCCGAGGTATTCCGTGACAGAATCATGCAAACTTTTGACTGGTACTGTATTTTTAATGCCGTGCCACCTGAGAACCTAAAGATCACGGACATCCACGACTGATTTTCTGCCTTGTTTCTTGTGCACAGACATTTCTCTGTAACCTCAGAATCTTTTGTGATATTATGCCATGTATGTAGAAGGGCTGCATGGTACCGTGATGGCTAGCACTGTTGCCTGGCTGCAAGAAGGTCCTGGGTTCAAAACCCCCCATCTGGTCAGGGCCTTTCTGTGTGGAATTTGCATGTTCTCCCTGTGTCTGCAATTAGTGGGCGTAGTTTAATTGATGATTCTAAATTAAAAGTGTGAATGCTTGTCTGTCTCTCCGTGTTATCCCTGTGACATACTGGTGACCTGTCCAGGGTGTACCCTTCCTCTTGCCTTATGGCAGCTGGGATAGGCTTTAGCCACCCCTCACCCATTTCACATCAAGGAACATTATTCTGAAATTTCTCCACAACTTGTAGATGCAAATCATTGCATTCTGTTTTTATTTGTATTTTTCACAGTTTTCTAAAATTTACCAAATTTCCATCGTATGACAAAATTTTTAACTCTATTTCAAAATTTCTTAGATGCTATGCGCAGTACCTACAGTTACAGCTCAGGGTAAAGTCCACCTCAGTATTTTTTGTCACCTGTTTGTGTTTGTTGTTACTGAGGAAAAATGACACAATCTCATGTGCAGAAGTGCAAGAATAGTGAGATAAGGTTTTGTAATACAGTACACTGTCCACTAAAGTCAGACAAATAAGTAGACCTAATTTTTGAATTGCAAGAGGACAATGCCTTTACAAAAATTGAAAACTACTATATTATTTAATAAGAGGAACAAAAGTAACTTAAACTAAACCATCTTCCTAACAATAAAAACTGTAAGGTGAACTGAATGATCGAATCTCATTATTAACATATTTGATCAGCATAGACCTTAAAAGCTCTCGCCTGACTGCATGCCTCTTCATGGGCTGAGTGAAGTGCCATCACTTTGAAGAGTACCATGGTTATTGAAGAAGTTACACCATCAGCTGTCCTCTAATTAAAAGCAGAAACAATGATTGCTCTCCAAAGAGCGCATTTTCAGACAAACTCTTAACACCCCCGCCACCACCGCTCTCTGGTACACATAAGCATACACACACACACACACACACCAATATAATTTGGTTTAATAAAAATTGCTATGCCAGTAACCAATCATAAAAGCATTCGCTTTCTAGTGGGGTTATTATCAAGCCAAAAGAAAGAATCTTTCCCAGGCCTGTCATCTATCAATTCCGTGACAAAGCACTCTTCAAAGCACAAGGCTAATACATTTGGTGCATGACAATAAAGCTTTTCCCAAAACCTATAGAGTGCTTTGAGTAAGTGGCAGCCGAGGACTTAAAAGTGTTTCTTTGACAAACCACTTAGTTTTTTGACTTTAGAGACGGAGTAATGATCCCTTCTGAGAGGAAGACGGAGATGTGTGGATTGAAAATAGGCCTCTGTGATTTTCAAACTAGTTCTAATAACCTGCATAAACTGAAAGAAATCAAAGAAGCGATCACACTTCTCAAACACTTGACCACAGTTACAGAGTCTTTCATCATTTGTTTTCCCCAGGGTGACTGTCACTGCATGTAATTCTCCGCTTAGGCTAATTGTTACTTGTGTCAGTGTTTAAGACAGACCTACTTTTGTTTAAAAGAACATAACCATTCATGGGTAAATTTGCTATTTGAATTGACCAATGTATGATCCATGAGGAAAGTAGATTCATTTTCTAATACTCTAATTCCTAATGAAAATGACTCCTGTATGCAGAGTGAGCTTGTTTCTACAAACCATAGTATGGCTCTAACACTGTCAAAAAATCACTGTCAAAAAACCCTGTTTCAGTTGTCTTATTGTGCGTTGCGCCTACACAGGCGGTGCTACTTTATACTCTCACGACTGATTAGTTTGCACAGTTCAAAAAACTGTTGTGACGACCTGTCTTTGATCAAAGCTTAGAGAGAATTAAGACACAATCACATTAGAACACAAGCAGACGTCTATAACCCAACCATCGTGTTGAAATCCCCAGATGGGAATGGAGAGCAATTCTATCCCAATCCCAGTACCAATTAAAAAATGCTTTGACTTTCAATTCTTCGGGAACCACAAAGCATTCCTCTAGTTAACCTCAGACTATTTCACCTAAGTGTACAAATGTCATTTCATCTTCACGGCCAAACTAAAGTTTGACCCTGCTTCTCTGTGACATCCAGCCTTCTGGGGATGAGTGTGGACAGTGTTTACCTTGTAGATGAAGCTTGCTCTCCGGGCTCTGCAGAAGGATTGAGCTAACTGAGTCCAGATTGTCATAGCTACTGCATCCCAGAGGGCCCGTCCGTGTCTCTGTCACCTGCAAGAGAATTAGGACTCAAATGAAAACCACATTTCAGATTCAGTTTAAATGTGCGTGCGTGTGTGTGTGTGTGTGTATAGAGATGCGCGCACATGTGCAAACTTCTGCAAGTAGTACTGGACTACTGCACATCTGTGTTTTATCTATCGGGGGCATGCAGCTCTCTCATGTATTTCTGTAGTATTTCTCATGTAAAAGCAGGCATCACACATCCAAACACCCTTTAACAGCGTCAGGTGTTTATTAGACAGTTTCCTTGTTTGAGCTATTTAGAGTCTCATATGTACAAACTGTACAGCATTCACCCTATTATTATTACACCAGCCGACAAATAATGTATTGAGAATTAACTGACTCAGTTCTTTTCCACAAAGCTGATGACATCTTCAACTTGCTACAAGGATGTGAATTATGGAGTCACTTTAAAGCCTTTTTGCAGGGGAAACATTTTTGAACTATGTGATTGTTCTGTTCCAAATCATCAAACTAAGAGTATCACAGTGGTTATTCTTGCCCACCCAAAAGCAATGCAGTGAATACATAAATAAATAAAAAACAATGCTTTTCAGATGTAATTAGGCTGCTTTAAAATGTACAGTCTCCCTGTCTGAGACCTTGAGAAGCACAAAATATTCCTGCTTTTGTTCTTCAACAGCTTCCAGTACGTCCTAATAGATCTTTTACAGCGATCCAAGACACCAAATGAGAGTGAATGAAGAGAGAAAAGCCAAATCTTATTCAAACCATCAAATACTTTTTTTATGACAAAAACAATAATGTGAGCATAAGAGAAAATATTCAAATGATGACAAACACATATCTGTCCACGTTTGGTTATTCATGGGCTTCAAATGTGTGTCAGTGATTTTGAAAGATTCTTTTGACTACTTGGAGAAATAACAAATAAATAAATACATATAAAAAAAAAAGCAAAAAAGGGTGCTCCACCATGTTCACCACACTTAAGTGAATCTGTCTGCTGCAACAACTCCTCCAATCAAATTATTAGTCATTTTCCTACATTGCTGCCATCTGAAAAGATCCAAGGGCTTCTGAAACTACCCATTTAAGCGCAAGAATTCCTGAAATGATGAAAGTTTTCACCTTTAATAGCTATGTGGGGGAGGCCCAGGCCAATTCAGACACATAGTTACATTTTCAGAGCTTTGGTAATTGTAGGTTTGTGCCCTTAGTATATCACATGTTGAAAGCAAAACCAATTTAAACTTGAATTCATTAAAAATGTGCTAAAGACAAGGTAGGCTTTTTTTTCTTGAAAGAGGGCTTCACATCTATAGCGAGACAGAACCTTCCAAAAAAAAAAAAAACATCCCACTGATAGATATCTGCATGATTTTCACCACAGACTGCTTCAGTAACTTTCATTCCACATTTGTGCGTGCGTGCGTGTGTGTGTGTGTGTGTGTGTGTGTGATTGACAGTATGATATCATTTTTTCCTGTCTTTAATTTTGATACCATACCAGATGGTGGGCTGACAAGCACGAAATTAGACAGATGTAAATCTACCCTTGGCATCAGGCTGCAAAATCAGAAGACAGGGACAGGCTGTAGGAGAACTATATAATCTTCATATTCAATCAATATGCTCTTGAATAAATCCTGCTACATTAATTTGTATTATCTTAGGGCACACGGCAAAGCTGCAATAGCTTCTTGCATTTTGAATCACTGTTGCTGTCAAAGAATGTCTGAGTACACCGCACTGAATACCTGTCAGGTATTCAGCGACATACAGTATCTGCAGATTTTCGTATGCCACTCTTGCATTTGATTTGTGAAAGAAATGTTACAGAGTTTGGAAATATTATTGAAACACGCTTTGCTAGTATTGTGGCGTAAACGTATCTCTACCAGACAAATGTTTTACTGTTGTTTTCCTTTAAGACGCAAATGGCAAATAAGAGCTGACTCACTGAAGTATTACTATTTTAAATTAAAACAGTTCATACATTAGCTGCTGTTTACGACACTGTAAGTAATTACACTGCCGCTTTGCTGCTTATAAATACATATTTTACTGCCCTCACAGCATAGGAGATTATACCCATTTCATTTTAGTCACATTCAAAGACTTTTCCTTTCAGTAAAGGTTAGTACTGTTTCTTGCTTCCGCGCATGCGCGTCTTATAAAACTATTAATGAGGTAATAATGATCACCTCCTTGCAGTTTTAATCTACAATTTATTAGTTTCTATGCCACTTCTTTATTCCTTTTAAACAAAGCCATGGCTTTTGAGGTGCACTGGACTAATGTGCACATACAGATTGATTACAGTCACACTCTCCCATTCTGATTTTTGCTGAGCGGGGTCTTTTCCACCTTTTTTGTTGTTCTTATCGTAAAATGAATGACCTCCGTCAAAAGGTCATGTTGCATCATCCAGGGTGACTGAGCAAAGTGGATATCTGTCCTCTGTCACTTAGGGACATCTCTCATGTGGCAAAACAGGTGATTTCACGTGCAAGCTAAGGGATATTTAGATTTGTGCTTACACATAAATTATGTGCATAAATATGAACATATGCTTCTTGCCATTTTTCTTCGTAGACAGTTTTCTATGCAGTGATTTCTTTGCTCCAAGAATTATGGTTCCAAATTAAGAACACACCCAGCTTTAAGGATTAGAGACTGACCCTTGTAATCTGGATGACCTTAGGAGAGTGTAGTGCATTACTTGTTAGGCTCTGTCTTTTCATTTTCTCCACCACACACCATAAGAATGCTATGCACCAGATTATGAAAATGGAGTATAACGTAATAAAAATACAAGGAGCAATCAAAGGACTGAAGTGGGCCAAGGGGGACTTAGCGGATTTGGATTATTAAGCAGAACACAACAGTGGAATCCCACTGGGCCCAGACTGTATCACAGTCCACAGACAGAAACCACGGTTCTGGAACAACCATCTAATTGTCATCTGTCATCAAGAAAATCATCTAACCAAGTAAATAAGAGATGGTGCACCGGAGAACCTAAGGTGTTCTGCTGGCAACCAAATACACATGTATTATTCCCCAAGCCCAAAATATTGAAACTAAGTTTTTTTCTGCGCAAACTTCTTTGTTTTTCAAAATGCAAAATTCATCTTCATGGCATACATACCAGGCAGCTGCGGTACATCAGGTGCATGTACAGTAGGCGCATGTGTGGGTTCTTGTTTTGTGGGTACTTGATGTGCGTGTTTGCCTACAGTGTGTTTGTGTGTTCAGACTTGATCATATTGCTTCTTACTTGGGAGCTTGAAACTGCCAGTTACATATATAATAATCAGTGGCTAAGTAGCTACCCCATGAGACATTTTGACATATTTGAAAATTCTGATCTACATGTTTACATCTCAAGCAGTGTATTTATAGTCCATGACGTTTCTCACTTTATTTGAGCAGAATCGGCTTAGTTAACTTGCTTTAATTGGGTATCCATCTTTCCAGAACATAGGCCTATTCACACCTATGGTTGACCTTTCTAATGCACCTGCCTTTCATTAAGTACCAATCACAATTTCCTTAATATAAAGAGGAACATTTGACAGTTAACATCGTAGGCAAAGGTCACTTCATGAACGTTGTGCAACTGAAAAAAAATTCTTACACAAAATAATTGTACAAAACAGACTCTAGAGCACTGACAATTATGAGGAATAAAACTAAAAAAAGCTATTTGTAAAACTATAATCTATTATGTGAGTTTTGCCCATATATGAAAAGGAAAATGCATCCATGTGTATAAGGTGAGCATATACCTACCTTTTTATTAATACTTATCCACATGCATCATAACCCCTGGAGTCCCATTTTGCCTTGTATTAGATAAGCTTCTCATTCATCACCTAACATAACTCGCCACCTCTACGCTTGTTTAGTATTAGCCTTACATTTGCATTGCAGCCCTCTGAGAAATTACATATCACCATTCAGTGTGTGCTGAATGTTTCGGCGTGAAATAAAAGCATTTTTTACCAGGTTCTTTAAACTCATCACAGCATATTGAGCTCTCATTGTTTCTATAATTCCTTGAACTATTCATGAGAGTAGTATGAGCTTACTTCTATATTGAAAAGAGTGTTTCTCTGAAACCAAACCCTGCATTCTTCTCTGAGTCTAAGTTGCATTTCAACTTGAAAGAACAAGGGGGAATAAAAGGTGGTTTGAAGCTATGCGAGATAAGGAAAACAATGTATGAGGCAATAAGATGGGTGAGTGGGACAGGGAAGATTACTGTAAGGTTCAACTGTCTTCATTACACGTCTCTTGTGCTGCACCATCCTAATCTGCCCATCACATGCCATTTTCTTAATGACTTGCTATTTATGGCTACATAGAAAAGAAGAGACATGCTCCTCAGTAATTCTTCACCCTGGTAGGGAAAACTCTCTCAGGACACTTTTCTGGCTTCTTCATATCATTTTACGTGTGGTTAGAGCGTTCGTCTAAGTCACACTGGCGGCATGAGGCGATCATATTTTTTTCTCCTGTAGTAGCACATTTGTCTTGAACATTTATAACATTCTTTGTATGAATATTTAAATATCTAAACGTGTCAAGTGTAAAAGATATTGTTAATGTAACTCTTTAGTTTTAAGTGATAGTGGAAAAAATATACACTTTAGGGCATTTCTAATTATAAACTTGGCACCCTCGGGTGTTGTAACTCAAGCAATGCTGCATATAAAATCTGTCGTACTTGCTTGTGGCAAATGCAAATTAGATGCAAACTGCTCCAAACTTGGTTACTGCAGTCGACGGAAATCTGGGTCATATTGTATACATGTTCAGTTTCTCTTACCTTACACAAGGCTCACATGACTAGACTGAGAAATGAGGAAAAGGATCAGATGGCTCTGGCTGGTACACTACCACCACCCACAGCACTGCAGCATCATCAGGAAATATGCATATTGATTGCTGGTGTAAATCTGCCCAGAGTAACTGTATGGATAGGTGACCTTGTGAGGGATGCAGTAAGCACACCCTGTAGGAATGCACACTTGCACACTTCATGCATGAATGACTGGAGAGTGCGCGACACAGTCAGCCGCTCAGTCACATGCAGACTCATATGCAGTCATGATAGCATGCAAGCACGCAGCCAATTCCTCATCATAGTTCTTGCTGCATAATCACACATTTCCGCGAGAAGACACTCACTCGTAAAATTGACATTTTCTTTCTATTAAAACACTCCATTGGGTATCTTATTTTCATTCTTAAATGACCCTCCCTCCCCACTGGAGTCCTAGCTTGCAGCAATGAAGTTCAGCCACACAAAGACAAACAACCATATGCCATTTTATTTCTATCAGCAAGGTATGATATTGTGCACAGTGGGAAGACACCTCACTAACAGTTTTTATGAAGGTCATGTATATGATGCAGTATAAGCACATTAAAAATAATAATAATAACAATAACGCATTAATATATGTTTAAAATGTTTATAACTAGCCATGGCAGCTTTTAGCAAAGTTTTAGTGTTAAGTATTATCTTAAGAATGTCCTTAAAATTGCAGTATAGCCATAGCCTTTGTAGAAAGTGTTATAAAGACATCTCTTTGCAGTGAAACATCCCAGTGAGTGACAAATGATAAATGAGTGGAGAAAGGCACCCAGTGAAGAAGTTACAATACATATGCAATGCATGATATAACAAGAAGCACGCAGAGAGTGCAAACCTCCGCCAAGGCAGCTCACTCTCTGGGCAGTATTTAATTTTAAGGGAATAGCAAAAGTAGCATGACAGATGTTTACTCTGATTACACAAATATTATGTAGGAGTAGGAAATGGACAATAAAAAATCAATATGATTTTTAAATAATGACATGAATAACTTGAGCTTATTATATAATATAATACTAAAGTATATTTCTAACTAACTACTACAACTACTTCCGGGGTCAGCTTCAAAGAATGGCAGATGTGAAATGTAAAAGTGAGATTAGAGGTCAAATTTGACATATTTGGATGCAAACTATAATGTGACGTTTAGAATCCCCATATACCAGTAAATGTTGCAATACAAACAAAGGCAGTATAAATTTTAAGCACAGTTTTAAAGAAAAAAGACATTTATTAAAGTTGGACTTTTTTTGACCTTGAAGAAGAAATCAGAGGTCAGATGTCATGTGATATTTAGAATCCTCATATGTCATTCCCTATATGTCTATATGTTTTCAATACAAATAACGGCAGTATAACAGTTTTAAATAGCTCTATATACTGTAGCATTATTGTCACTTTGACCTTCAGATGAATCTATTGACCTTGAAGGAGGGGTCAGAGGTCAAATGTGACATGATACTTTAAATATTTATACAGTACTTTCTTTATGCTGACAACACACACCACTCTTGTAAGAATCCTAATTTTTAAGTTATAACGTTTTTGCCAATTTTTCGACTAATAAATATTAAGTTGACCTTGAAGACCTCAGTGGATGTACGACCGTTAACATGACCCCACTCTATGTCCCTACAAAGTTTTATTATAATTCATTCAAAATTTTTCATGCTATTGTGTTTACAGACAGAATTACACTCATACACACACACACTCAGGCACACATGCAAATGCTACCAAAGAAATAACCTCCTTAGTAGAGGTAATTAAGCAGTTAACATTCAGGTATACTCTGTGGCATGGATAAAATGCTTAGTTGCCCAAAGTGATTCTGATCTTGTGTCAAGATGCAAAGAGCAAAAGAGTTTGAAAGAGGGTTTATTGTTGGAGCACAGATGGCATGAGCTTCAGTCACTGACACAGCTGGATTGGCTGGAGTTTCAACTTGAAAAGTGGCTAAATGAAATCTGCAAATAGATCTATGGGAGCTGCTTCAGTAAAGGGTTGGAAGTTGGCAATGATTCTTGTGCAAAAAAGAACAACTGAATGAACTCAGTGCAGGACATGATCAGATGACTGCCAGAACAGTGTGTTGACAATTACATGGAGGGAAATGTTAGCAGGATTATAGTGCACAACTTATGCACTAGGGGTTTTGCTGACAAGGGCTGGATTCACTTTCCCATTAGAGGAAATGGTTATTCCAAATTAATAGGAAGTTGTCTGAGTTATCACCTGTATCCTATTTCCTATATTCCTTCTGTGTGCAGGTATCCCACACTACCGTATGGATGCCAGGATACATTTCAGAAGATGTAAATCTCCCATTTACTGGCTGCATGTGCAAGAGCTGTGCTCACATAGCAGCAAGGCAGTCTGATATCATTCAAGTATTGCAGGTCATTTCAGAAGGCTTCCAATACTGTGATCATGTCGCCAGGTAAAAGGAGCGCATCCCACTACTGCTTTTTGTCCAAGAACTGCTGAACAAGAACTTTGAACCCTTGTAGTAAATCCTGTGAGAAACCTTAAGGGGGTCATACTGACTAGTATAGTGGGAGGAAAGCACTTCAGCTTCTAGCACAGTGTATCTGAGTGGGATGACCAGCACAGCCCCAGGGCAGGTACATGGAGTCTATGTCTGTATGTTTTAGGCAATTTTCACCACTTTCTGACCTGATCTTCTTGGGTAAGTGGCTGATGACATGGCTTACAGCTTTCCCGCTGTCACAGCTATCAAGCCATCAATAACTCACTTTGTTGATAATATCTTTTGCCTGTCTGGCAAACAGAAGCTGGTTATCCACATAGTGCTTGATGGACTTAGAGCCATCATTTCCCTGATGCCTGTGATGATGATGCACAGCCATCAGCCACAGAAGGCATATACATCACAGGCAAAAGTTTGGACACACTCACCTGTGTCTAAACTTTTGACTGGTACTGCATGCCACCACCTGGTGAAAATGTATTCCCAAACGGGAGGATCTTCCACTCATATATACTAGGTGGGGAGTCTTTCACACCAAAGAAACCATTACAGAGGCTGGTGTTCAGGCAATCTCACCTGGTGGAATATTCCTTTGATGTCACAGCATACCAAGGAAAGACACACTGGGCCTGGCAATAGCTGCTCATTCAGAATTTGGTAGCTATAGGTGAAGGAACACTAAAATACAACTCAGTTTTTCACATTGTGTGCCCCGATGAACCAGCACTCCTTGGAGTCTTTCACTCCTTCACTCCTGACTCCCCCTTGTATATACATGTAGCAGACATTGTCTATGTCAACTTTGTAATCCTTCAACTTTAATGCTGTTGAGACAGTTCTGTGTACTAGAGAAGCTGGGGAGTATGCCTTAAGGCTGAGCTTTGAGTGTAGGCATGCTACTCACACATAGCAGTGGAATGGCATATGTGGGTACTCCCTTTGCGCCACATGTCCATAGCTTCTCTCTTCTGTATAGTAGAGTATCCAGCTGCCAGGGCTTCTCTTCTTGATTGAAGAGTTATGTGGCTTGGGAGATGGTGGTCAGGAACAAGCACTGCTTTTGGAGGCCCTTACAGTGTCCAGCCAAGCCTGGTCACACAGGGTTGGGCCCCCAGGAACATTTTCCTCTATGAGCCCTCATCTAATATGACAAATGTCTCCAGGGTGTGTTCACCATTTCAAAGCAGCATCTTAGTGACACTGATCCAAGTACAGGTCACATTAACAATTTCACCTCTGCACCAGGGTCATGCCTTGCAGTCCTTGCACTGTTCTTGGCAGTGAAGAGATTTACATCGTGGAGGGCCTCAAAGCACTTTCATTTGCATGTCTTATATAGAACACTCAACAAGTACCAAGTGGCCTGGTGGTGCCATCCATAGTGCCATCAGCAGTTGTTTACCTTTACCCATGTAGTCTTCTGCTGTCTTTTTAGTTGCCTGAAGTTCAGTGGTGTGTGTTGTAAAGGCAATGAGCGTTGAGCCTGTCAAGAATTTTGGGGGAATGGGAAGAGTCGTCTGGGCACATATTGCTGTATCACCATACAATACCATCGTAGTTTTCTTAGTAGCCATCTTATACCATTTCCATTGCTTCTTTAGCTTGTTTCTCTTTCTTTGAAAACTCTCCATCTTGTTGAGTCTATCATCACCCTCATGGATAACCATTTCATTTACAAGTTCCCTTGCCACAGTGCTGCCTATATTACACTTTGCAGTCTGTGGTAAGGTTTATTCTTTGTAATCATCCACCTATCCCAGTCATCAACACATTTTTCTACATCTTCACTTGGGGGAATGTAATCCATCTGCAACTCATAATTGTTGCATTGGACTCAAATGACTGGTATGTGGCAGAATGTCTAAAACGACACACTCACTACACTCTGTTAGAGTTGCGTAGTGCGCACCTGTTCCACCATGTCCCACTGCAGCCCAGCTTGCAAACAAGTTGTCCTGCTATATCTTCCAAACATTTGCAGTCACTACATTACAAATTAATTGAACACTTTGAGAGATTTTGGGCTGACATTTACATGATAGTGCTCTTATAATTAATAAATATATATATATTTTTGGTTTTATATTTATTTTTCCCTATAATAAATTGAGTCAGTCACTATACAGATAGCTAATCAATATTCTTCACATTTTGTGTCAAGTAGTAAGATGTAGTCTGCAGGCAGAACAGTAATTTCTTCTTCTTCAAAGCATGTCTCATATTTAACAATTTTTCTATTAGTGATTTTGATTAGTGAATTTAATTTAGCAATAGAATCAGTGCTTCTAGGGGGAAATTTCTTATTCAGAATTAATAGTGTTCTATGTGTTTTCAGTATTCCAACCACTGTAGCTTGCACAGCATGTGCAACCTGTAGGAGTCCAATAACAATCAAACAACTGTTTGTATTTCTCATTGATGAAAAAAAGCTACTGCGTTTATAATGAGGAAGTTTTGCATTAGTGCCTGCACAGATGTCTGATGTCATCAAAGATTGATTGTTATATACCCTGCTGGCTGTCCTGATGTTCACGTGCTGTTCTGCCGCCTCATTAGTAGTCTGATAATGACACAGTTAATCAAGTAATTCTTGCCAAAATCATACACAGCATAAATTCTGGTTTGGTATGCTGCAGATCATTGATTTTCTTTTTCTTTGCTACTTAAAATCATACAGGGATTTGGGTGTGGAATCAGTGTATTTTGTTTGGTAACATTCAAGAAAAGAAAACATATAAAGCAGAGTGAAACAAAAAACATGTTTGAATTATTATTTATTAACATTATCATAGAGGTCATGTTAAGAAACACACATACACACAACCCCAAAGACTTTGGGAACTATAGATCTGGTGTCATTCTATGAGCAGGGCAGTCAGCATCCTTCTCTTGATTGCCCGTCACAACGAATATCCACATATAGACTGTTGATGGAGCTGTTCTAGTGCTGGCTCAAGGTCTGTCTCATCCTCTTTGTTAAATTAGATATCAGATTAGGCAGACAATTGACAGAAACATGATTCTTATCTTAAGAAAATTCTTCATTCCCCAATGAGGAGAACGGTTCTTAGAATAGAGACACAGTAGTTGTCTCTAGCTTCCAGAATCCTTTCTATGGTGTCTTAAGGGGGCAATTGTTTTGCTTAAAGAAGTCACAAATACAAAGCTACATATTTGTTGTGTAACACACACAAAAAAGGTGGGAAATCTTTAACATTTAGATAGCTGCTTTATCAGTCGTATTCAGATTGTAATGGGACATTGTCTAGTTTTACACATTACAGAAGGTGAGGTTCACTGGGAAAATAAGCAAGACAGGTCCAAATGTTTGCACTGCTGCAACTGTGTCTGTGTTCTTAGTTTCACAAACGAAAAAAGGTAGAGTGTGTATTTAAGTATACTCCTACTCCCCATGTTTTAAACGCATGTACAGAGTGTGCAGAGAGTTAGCATTTATTTCATGCTTTTACAATGTTTGATCTCGCCTGCAATTTTAGTCGTGTAGGTGGGGGTATAAATATTTACTCAAGCAAAATGTTTTGCAGCATGTTCTTCACAGAAAATGTGCAGCAGAAAACTAGCATGAATATACGCAATACCAGGCGAGGGTTAATCTAATATAGTGTAGCTCTTTAAAAGTGGGCTTTTAAAGATCTGCACTATATTGCAGTAGATGTTTTTCATAAAGATATACGACACACCACAGTGGAATCACGGATACTTGTCAATATATAAGTTAATAATCAGTTTATAATAACACAAGCTTTCTATAACTGATATGTGCCTCAGGCTGTTAATTATCACAGATGGAAATTTATACTAAGTGAAAAAACATACATATCTGAATTTATGAAGTATCAAAAAAACTCAAGATATTTATTGTAATAGCCCTTTTTATGCACCATTAGGTTTGAATTAGATCATCTGTGTACATTTGCTTATTCATTTCAGGACAAGCGGTTTTTAATAACTCATCTTTCTTTGATCCTCTGGGGATCAAGTAAAACATGCAGAATCTTTATTTTTTTAAAACAATAATAATGTGATGATTACTAACATTATTATTATTATTATTATTATTATTATTATTATTATTATTATTACCATTAATATCATTATTATTATGTCTGTATGTTTACAAAACTCGTTCAAACAAATATTTTAATATTTATATGCATTATTTTTTCTATAAATAAATTGGGTAATAATTTTAGATAAGATAATAATGAATAAATTAATTAAATAATCAATCCCTCAGAGGTTAAAGTTTCAACCCCTTTATAAAACATTTCAATGGATCTGACTTTCAACCTGCGTACCTGCAGACGGGAAATGTGGAAAACATTTCTGCTGTGTCGATGCATGTTTTTTATCCTGATTGTAAGTTTGCACTCCAAAGCCGGACTTACAGCCATACTAAATCAATATTGGAGGAGCAAAGCCCTTGTTCTCTGTGTTTATAGATCCATGCCTTCTGATGGACTTTGCTTCCACTGCACATTTTGATCACTGTCTGTCTGCAACCGACGTGACTGGAGAACTGCAATTTAGGCTGCCTTTATTTGTAGCGAAGAAATAGAAAAATCCAGATTGATCTTAAATGAATGTTAAATATCAGACATATTAGTAAAATTTATTAGTATTAATAAAATTAAATCTAATGTTGAATGCATTTTTATTTTAAGTATTTTTTAACACTGATTTCCCTTAAAATGTTTTTGTTATTTAAATTCCCATGATGATCAGTATGCAAATGAAAACACGTACTAGTCATTTAAAGGATCTGATACTTATAAGAAAGTTTTACAATTATGTATGTGCCTCTTTACTCTAAAAAAAAGATCTGAAAATACCTATGTATATTTTGTGCACATTAACAAAACAAAACAGCTTTCTCTGGAGAGAAAGTGCTGTTGATTCTACTATGGGTCCATCAGAAACCATTCTGCTGCTTCTCCAAGAAGGAACAGTTAATATTATTTACTATTAAGAAAAGCTCTCCCAACACTATCCTGTTATAATATTCCTAAACAAAGTACATATTATATCTATTTCCTTGTGAGTGGAGCAAAGCAAACAAACAAAAAAAGTCTCCCCCTCACGCCCTGAGTGTTCTTGCCAGGTGCAACACACCCACTGCACAAGGGCTGATGCTCAAAATGTCCCTACAAAATAACAGTTACAAAATAGGACACTAGGCAGAGGGCAAGGTCTCTGATCTAGTCTCTGCATACACTGCCACGCATTTCTAGTGAGTCATATGTGAAAACTTAGAGAGATTGCACCGAATGAGTCTATGCATTTCTTTTTATTTTTTAGGTTTTATATACAAATGAGAAACCTTAGCTGAGCTTTCGTTCTGCTTGATAATTAAGGCCGAAGATATTTATCATTACACAGAAAGCATAGCATGTTCACAAATAGTAATAGGTATGAACTTTTGTACCAGTACAAGCATGAATTGTTATTCCACCTTTGGATGTGACTGATGGACTGCACCACCCACACTATAAGCACACAGACATTCTGACTAAACACAGTTGTGTTTGTTTCACTTGGTAGAGCAGACCTATTAGGCAGCTATTTCCTGTTAAGAGAGCAAATAATGTCAATTTTGTGTTTAAGACAATTCATTACTAACTCTCATGCAGTACCGGATAGGCACAGGAAAGCCTTCTTGCATGACATTAACTCATTAACTTAACCCATCACCAATCCCCCCACCCCGTTCCCAAACTCAGACAAAAAAAAAAATGCTATTGGTCCATCAGTTTGGATCAGAAGACATGTAGTCCTCTCAGTTTTCAATATGTGTGTGTGTGTGTATGTGCGTGCATGCTATATGGATGCTCCTTCTTCTCCACACACTCTGCCTTCCTTTCCTAAGAAACTGACTCAGCAGCCACTGTCAGGTCTGCTTAATTTTGTCATGCTTGACTTCCTGCTACCTGGACTCTCATCTGCCAAACCCCCTTAATCCACTTGTCACTCACAACAACAAAAAGCTCAGAATGTGCTCCTTGAATGAAGATAGGGAGGTGGAGCATTGGTGGGTGTATAGGAGAATTATCCTGCAGATTTTTGTGCAGGTGTACAAGCACAGGTGCACTGCAACAGCTGTGGGAATTTTTGGAGTCGTGGAGAACTTCATGACTATTTCTAGTCATTACCCAGAATAAGACAACAAATTCATCAAAGTAAAAACAAAAATATCATCTTACTTTGAGTTCCAGTCTCAGTACATCCTCAGAAATGTGCTAGTTACAGTCACGAAACTTTACATCTGGCACATGAGTACTGAGTGGGTAGAAGGATGCTGTCAGAACATTATTTTTAATGGTAATATTATCCCCAGATTAAATGTTTTAAAGACGATTCACAGTTGTTTGACTACAAAAAAACAAACAAACAAAAAACCCCAAAACAAACTTACATAAACTTCTAAAAGAATTGCATTTATATAAACCTTTTTTTATTATGTTATGCAGCAGCTCAAGCACAATTACACTCACTGGAGGACACTTTATTAAGTACAACTTGCTAGTATTGTGTTGGACCCCCATTTTGACTTCAAAACTGCCTTAATTTTCATGTCAAAGATTCATCAAGGTGCTGGAAACATTACTTTGGTCCATATTGACAAAATAGCATTACAAAGTCGCTGCAGATTTGTCAGCTGCACATCCGTGATGTGAATCTGCCAATCCACCACATCCCAAAGCTTCTTTTACTTGACTGAGATCTGGTGACTGTGGAGGCCATTTGAGTACAATGAACTGAATGCCATGTTCAAAAAAACAGTTTGAGATTATCTGAGCTTTGTGACACCAACAACCATGCCAAGTTCAAAGTCACTTAAATCAGCTTTCTTCCCCATTCTGATGCTCAGCAGGTTGTGGATCATCAGAATGGGTTGTTGGCAAGTTGTTTCGACTCTGTCTACATGGCTAAATGCATTGAGTTGCTTCCATTTGATCGACTGATTAGATATTAACTAGCAAAGTGTCCTGTGAGGGTAAATGTCCATTGTGGCAGAGCACAGTGAGAAACACATACTTTGAAAAAAGGGCATTTGCAAAAAAATGCAAAATGTGCCAGACTATTATCCTTGTATAGTTTATATCTCCGATGAAGTTTACCAGAGTGTAACTGGATAAAAGTTTAGGTGGCATTCTGATTTCTCTGTAGTGCCACCTAATTTCACTTTTTTTCCTTTTCCTTCCCCATTAAGAATTGTGTGATTGCAAACGCCTGGAAAAAGGAAAAGTCTAAATAATTATGATCAGCAGGGCTTGAAATTAACACCAGCTAACTCACTCAGAGTGGTTAATATTTGAGTATAACAGACAGAGTTTTACCTGAGGTCTTGTTAGCTGAGGCTTCCTAAATCTGTTTCCATATAAACACAATTTTTCTCAGGTGTATTCGCAGGCTCACACTACAAACACATTTTCCTCTTCTTGTTGTTTCAGCTATTTAATGATCATTGATGAAAACAAATATTGTCTTTAGCTGAAAATAAAAAAAAACAGAAACAAAATTTCCAGCACACTAATGTTCATTTTCAACTCATTTTTTGCGCCTTATAGTGGTAAGATATTCTGGTTTTTGTGTGTGTGTTTAAAATCATTGCTGTCTGACCCTGACTTCTAATAAACATGCACACAGGAAATACGTGTTTAGAATCAAAGTGTTTACCGCATGTGTATCTATTTGCAATCTCCAGCCTGCGGTGGCATCATCTACACTGCTTTGTTTTCATCATGCCTACTCCTCTATACTTCGGCGAAGTCTGTTAATTTAGACAGTCTATTATTAAAATCAGATTATCTCTACCATCCTTACAATGGCTAATGTATATTCATGGAATGCACTGTTTGTGTTTTTGTCTTTTCACTTTAATTTATTTGTATTATACCCCATATGTCTCCAGAGGAAGAGAAAGTAAATGTTTATCTGACTGTCAAAACACATGGTTTATTTATTCCTTCTGAAATCCACTTGTCAAATTCACGTATAATTATTATTTTTAGTAATTATACATGAATATAACAATATATTTATATATATTTCTCAAGTAGAGCAGCATGAATTAATACACAGCTCTGTCAGGGACCAAAATTGCAGTTTGTATGTAAATGTGCACATTTAAAGTCCACTAACCTTGATGGCATTGGTGGAAATCTGGATCTCATGCAGCTTCCTCATTGTACCGTCACGGTCAATGAAGTAAGACGAGGCCAACTGATGAAGGGCTTCCACATTCTGAGTAGCGTTGGCAAGCTTTCTGTCCAGTTTGTTTTTGGCCAGGTACATAGTCAGTGCCTCCTCCCCTGCAAAGCAAATGCAATGGAAACATATGAACATGCAAGTATTGACAAACAAAGAATAAACTATTTAAGCCAGTGAAAAAAATGTTTTAATTTAGTGTGATAAAAAAAGATTGTGAAAAGAGAACTACAGATATATTAAATGTAAAAGTTGTCAAATTCAGGCTTATCAGGCTCTGCCAGTGGAGCTCTTAACATAATAGAGAAGTCAGAGATGAATACCAAGGCTAGGAGCTTTAGCTTGAGAAATTAGATGCCTCAGGTTTCCCAGAACAGTCACATACTTGCTGCTTCATCCCCAGCTGGCACCATCCCCGGAAATGCCCCTAGATTATTTCCACAAGAGGTCTAGTGATATAGAATTTTTACCACAATACCACAGGAACTTTATCCTGTGGTGTTGTGGTAAATATATCATATCCGGATTTGTTTTTTTCTTTCAAAAAAGAACCCAGGAAGGGGAAAGGATAGTATGATACAAACACACAAATAAATGATTGCTGATATATACAACTCACAAATATTTTGAAATTGTAACAAAAAAAAATACCAAAAAAGAAAAGGTACATGTAAGTCAGTCCTTCCAGAACAGGTTGGTTGGTCTATCAAGTCTCTGAATTCAACCTGATCTTTCAGGAAGTGTCTGTAAGGGCAAGAATGTGAACGCCTAGATCAGCAAAGGGGCTAAATATTTACAGAGCACCAGACAACCATTCCCGTTTGCATGTCTTGTGCTTGTTTGTTGACACACTAAAAAGAGCTGAGCTGCTCAATCAGTACACATCATATTTCTTCATCTTTCATTCCCACAAGGAGAAACAGATTCATAAAAAGCAAACAAGCAAATATCAGTTCACTCCTGCAAGCTTACACAATCTATCCTTCAAAGATTACTGTTTAAATGGCAAACCATATGCCTGGAACTCTTTCAAGAGCGTGTCACATATGTTCAAGTTTACAGTGCTCTGAATGGTTATTTGGCCCCAAGCGATGCATGGGAATTGGTCATTTAACTTGTGGTGACCATGACTAGGGGTGGGTAGCAGTCAGGGCCAATGTCTCATGCCTGGTTAGAGTACAAATACTGAGGGGAAGAGGGGCGATTCTCTGATGCTGCAATGCTCTCTCTCCCTCAGGGGTTAGCAAAGTTACTTACACACACTCGACTTACACCACTGCACAAGAATAATAGTCCCACATTAAGCCCTTGATCTGCCATTTTTTATCTCTATTTCAACTTAGTGTGGCACAAAGGTCTTCTGTACATAAATATTTTGTGGTTATTGCTAGCTCGTCAGGAAAAATCATTACCTCTGTGGCTTTAAAAAAGTAATTTGTGTGCACCTTTTTATAAGTAATACATTGTATTACATTATTACAGAGCACCTCACTGGCACGATGCCAGGATTAATCAGCTCACGTAGAGTTTATGTGTTTACAGCTGAGAGGTATTTAAAAACAGTTTTACCTCAAATCAGTGAGTTTCTGTACATGTGTACAAGCATGTTTTCTATTCCTTTTTTTTTTTCTATCCTTGCATGAATGTACTGTAGAGGTCAGTGAGAGTGTGGGATAGAAAATAATCTAATTGGAACATACACGATATTACCAAAAATATTTGCTCGTCTGCTTTCATGCATATATGAACTTGAGATTCCATTCTTAATCCATAGGGTTTAATATGGACACACTTTGCAGCTTTTTGGGAATTTTTGACCACTCTTCCAGAAGCGCATTTGTGAGGTCAAACACTAACGTTGGACAAGAAGGCCTGGCTCGCAGTCTCCGCTCTAATTCCCAAAGGTGTTCTATCAGGCTGAGGTCAGGACTCTGGGCAAGCCAGTCAAGTTCTCCCACAACCAACTCACTCATCCATGTCTTTATGGTCCTGCTTTGTGCACTGGTGCACAGTCATGGTGGAACAGGAAGGGGCCATCCCCAAACTGTTTACACAAAGTTGGGAGCATGAAATTATCCAAAATGTCTCGGTATGCTGAAGCATTAAGAGTTCCTTTCACTAGAACTAAGTGGCTGAGCCCAACTCCTGAAAAACAACCCCACAGAATAATCCCCCCTCGACCAAACTTTACACTTGGCACAGTGCACTCAGGCAACTGCTAAACCTAGTTTTGTCCATCGAATTGCCAGACAGAGAAGCATGATTCCCGACTCCAGAGAACACGTCTCCACTGCTCTAGAGTCCTTAGAAGACTTGGATGCAGCTGCTTGGCCATGGAAACCCATTCCATGAAGTTCTTTATGCACTGTTCTTGAGCTAATCTGAAAGCCACATGAAGTTTGGAGGTTTGTAGTGATTGACTGTGCAGAAAATTGGTGACCTCTGCACACTATGCACCTCAGCGCCCACAGACCACTCTCTGTCATTTTACACAACCTACTGTACCACTTCGTGGCTGAGTTGCTGTCGTTCCCAATCGCTTCCACTTTGTTATAATACTACTAACAGTTGACTGTGGAGTATTTAGTAGCGTGGACTTGATGCTGGATTTGATGCACAGGTGGTATCATAACACGATGCCATGGTGGAATTCAAATGAGCTCCAAAGAGCGACCCATTCTTTCATAAACATTTGTAGATTCCTAGGTGCACCTGAATTCAATTGTTTGGATGGGTGAGTGAATACTTTTGGTAATACAGTGTATATATCCTGCATTTTGGGAAATTTGATGATCATAATAATAAATCAATCTTCTTCACTTACACAAAAACTACTAGACAGTATGTACTGTATATCTGATGACAAAAAATGAAGAAAATAATAAAAAAATATAAGATAAGTGAATTCTATTTCACAAAACCACAGAGAGGAATAAAACTCAACTACTATAATCTATGCTAAAAAAACTTGCTTGAATAATCACTTCATTAAAATAGGTAAACAGGCTTCTTATAATAAAATGTATAACACGCTACACAACCATTGTGATTGATTGCTATTAATTGCTAGTGATTAGTTCTCCTCTTGTCTTCTGGGGGATAACAGTATTGCCAGTTACACCATTGCTTCCTGTTTATCTAAGATATATTCTGGTGTAATGCATTAAAAGATATTGTTGTTGACAGAAGCGTTGACAAGTTTCACTGAGCAGTTTTACTCTACAACCAGGGGCAGAGCCATAGTTCTGCATATGAACTTTAGCCTTGGGCAACCACAAGTCATTTCAATGAGCTATTTCTTCTTTTTCAGGGCTGAAGACATGAGACACTGAATAGGTCTCTTATTCAGTCACAGTTTGTGTATTCACAATAGAGTGTTGGTGGGCAAAGGCGTCTTCTCAGCTAACATGCAGTTATTAGTCCAACAGCTCTAACGGAGCATAAAGCAAATGCACTAAAATGAACCCTCTCTCAGTTAAATATGCTGCAAATACAGTTTGAAAAATCTGATGGGGTTGTTAATGTGGATTAGCCAAATTTGGACAGAAATGAACGTTGTCAATTAAGGTGACAGTGTTTGCTGTTTTGCAAAAGTGTTTGAGTAGAAAGTGTATTTTTTTAAGCCCTCCTCAGCGACATATGTAGGACAATGAACTCTCCAAAGTAGCTGTAGTTGTCTGCTGAATTTAATTGGATGTGTCTCCTTTTAAGCTTTTTCTCTATTCCCTCACTCAACTCAGATGCTCTATACTTCGCTGTACACACACCCATGGAAGTCACAGTGAAACAGCACTTCTCTCACTTAAAGTGGAAAAATGATTTCAAGCATATGAATGATAGAAAATGACAGATGTGCTAAAATGTATTCCTTACAGCTTTAGCAAAATGCAAATCTGTCCTTCACATTCCCTTTTTTTCTTTTTCTTTTTTTACTAAAAGCAATACCTTCCTAGCATTTATATACAACCTTAGTTTTGCAGATTTCTTCACTTAGAAATGTTGGATTCTACTGTCAGGAAATGTGCTGTACTTGCACTGCTGTTCTCAGGGGCTGCAACAAATTCATCCATCCATTTTCTTCCATTTTCTTTTTTGAAGCTTATCCTTTTCAGGGTCACGGGGGGGCTGGAGCCTATCCCAGCTGTCATACAGGTCATACAGCGAAATGCAGGGTACACCCTGCACAGGTCGCCAGTCTGTCGCAGGGCTAACACAGAGAGGAAGACAACCTCATATTCACAGGTATGGGCAATTTAGAATCACCAATTAACCTAACCCCACTAACTGCATGTCTTTTGGACTGTGGGAGGAAGCCGGAGTACCCAGAAAGAACCCATGCAGACACTGGGAACCATGTACCTAGGTATGTGGACTGGTTCTACAAACTCAGTAAATTCCACTATGGTACTGTGATAGGATGCCACCTGTTATGTTATATGTTTGTTATATGATAAAAAAAATGAAAGTAATTGTAAACAACAACAACTTGTAGGCCACATAAAATGACAGAGAGGGTCAGCGGATGCTGATGTGCATAGTAAACTGAGGTCACCAACTTTCTGCACTCAATCACTACAGACCTCCAAACTTTATGTGGCCTTCAAATTTTATTGAGAATACTGCATAAAGAGCTTCATGGAATGGGTTTCTATGGCCGAGAAGCTGCATCCAAGTTTTACATCACCAAGCACAATGCAAAGCATTGGATGCACTAATGTGAAGCAAGCACCACTGGATTCTAGAGCAGTGGAGACATGTTCTCTGGAGTCCCGAACCACGCTTCTCTGTCTGGCAATCTGATGGACGAGTCTGGGTGGATGAGCGAGTTTGGTGTGGAAGAACTTGACTGGCCTATACATGATCCTGACCTCAACCCATCAGATATCCTTTGGGATGAATTAGAGTGGAGACTGTGAGCCAGACCTTCTCGTCAGTGTCTGACCTCGTAATGGGCTTCTGGAAAAATGGTCAAAAATTCCCATAAACACACTCCTAAACCTTGAGGAAAGTCTTCCCAGAAGAGCTGAAGCTGTTATAGCTGCAAAGGGTGGGCCGCCATCATATTAAACCCTATGGATTAAGAATGGGATGTCACTCAAGTTCTGTGAAGGCAGACAAGCAAATACTTTTGGCAATATAGTGTATGTTACACTTCAAAATGTACATCCTTTTTTTTTAGGTGAACAAACAAGCAATCAAAGAAAAGAGAATATGCCACACATTCATTTGTGAAACTCTAATTAGAGCAGTCAAAATGTTCAGACAGCAAATGTTCTCCCCAGACACTATCAGTCAGTTTTCAGACAAGAATGTCAATTTTTCTGTCTTCTGCTTCTTAGGCAGTTAACCCTCTCATTACTATAGTACCATATTTGCAGTCATTTATTAATAAAAAAGAGCTAGTTTATTAGCCTGGTCCAGAATGGTAAGCATGGTTATTGTTAATATATTATTATCATCAGAACAGAGAATTCTATATTATGTAGTAGGATCACTTTAAAATGAACACAATACAGTTAAGGAATCAGTATTTTAATGCACCCAGGCCATAACAAATATATACATATCCACAAGCTTGAAAAAAGAAAATTAAATAGACTCCATAAATCCTGAGATAAACAATTATTACCAAATTCTCTTATTCTCTAAGCTGTAAGTATTGAGTGCTTCAAGACAATTGGAGTCAATGTATTTGCTGGAACTTTTTAATTGCATCTCTTACACTACATGAAACTTCAGCAAAGGTAACTTATAAATTACCCAATTGAATTATTGCTGTTATGCCATCTAGGATGTTTATTTCTGTCTTTCTTCCTACTGTGTTCACCACAATGACTAAAAACCAGTGGTGAACTCAGCAGAAAGAAAGAGAGAAAGACTCATGCTAGATGGCATAACAATGGTAATTCATTGTAACATTTTCTTTCAGTTCCGGGTGGGGTGGAGAGGCTCTAATGGCGCTCTTCACACTTGAACACTCAACTTTAAGTTGCCTGGGAGAAGGAGAATTCATTTCTTTCCTCTCAAGTGTATAATGACTCATGAGACCACAAAGTGTAGATGGCTAAAGAGAGAATTAGCCTCCTCTTCTTCCTTTATCTCTAGTATTGAATGCACATTTCTTGGTTCACATAACTGTGTTCTTTAATGATAGTTCCAAGATTGACATGAGAGTGTACTGACCCACAACTTGAAACAAAGGCCTGAAGGTTAAAGAAAACATGGTGATCACTCTGCAGCAAAGTAGATGAGCTAGAGGATAATTGTAAAGAGATAGATGAAACACATAAGGTGATGCAATGCAATACGCTTAAGAAGGATGTTGTGGGTGAAAATGATACTGTATTTATTTCAGGGGGGCTCCTTGTTTCAACTGTTGTCTAGTTTTAGCCAGCAGATGCACCTGGTGTGTTAGGATCCTTCCTAATTTTATTGCACCCCCGTATAATGTTTCAGTCCAATATTGTATTTCCAATTTCCAAAAAAAGGTGTTGCAGGATGAATCACTTTACAGGGTGGGTCATACAATGCTCCAATTCGAACTCTTCACATCTAATATTCATCTGCACAGTGTAACTAAATAATAAAAGCCTCAGTCAACTTTAGCTGACTTATTTGAAATTAAAGAAATCGGCTAGTAGATTTACTTTTTCTGCTTAATGCTTAAGCATCAATTCGAGTTGAAGATATCAGTTCAGATATACCGACATAGTTTGAGTTGGCATAATTATTAAAAGACATCAGTTCTCTTGGAATAATTTATATTGGAGTACAGAAATGTACATTTCCCAGCTTTGGCATGTCTGGAGTAACATGATCCAAGCCTGTTGAACAGCATCATAATAATGACAAAAGTATGATGAATATTTTTCAGAGGCATTTGATCATGAGATTACAAAGCTGCAAGCGCCATTCTACACAACTGAAGCAACTACTTGGCAATGTTGCATGCGCACAATTATATAATTCAAGATTTGAATAACAGAGTGGATTATCTTACTAATTATATCTTTAAAATGCAATTGGCAAAGTAATCACAGTTAGCTGCCTTCATGCATCCCTTAGAGCTCAGAGCTTCTGATAAGATAAGAGATAGCAAGGAGAAAGCATTTATTGTTAGACTAGGACAGCGCAGGTACTTAACTTTTTTGGGGGGTGAAGTACATTCAAAATACTCCAAACCTCGGAGGGGGGGG
>JAVDPK010002419.1:231163-253194 GCA_034780415.1 Cichlasoma orientale
TGGTGAGACTGGTAATCTGTTTTCTGAGAAAATTAATAGAAATTTATTCATTATTATTAATTGAATATATTAAT
Organism: Cichlasoma orientale; assembly: GCA_034780415.1. Classification (NCBI taxonomy): domain Eukaryota; kingdom Metazoa; phylum Chordata; class Actinopteri; order Cichliformes; family Cichlidae; genus Cichlasoma; species Cichlasoma orientale. The sequence continues at coordinate 231,238 of JAVDPK010002419.1, forward strand.
AGGGGATGCAGGCATTGCTTTCAAAATTTTGCTTAGTAAGAGAAATCAAATTACTTTTATGATGTTGTTGTGTCTTTTTTCTTTTCCACTTACAAAATGTTTCTGCAACTGTTTCCAGAAGAAAAGTGTAGGTAATAGAGTGGAGCTTCCATTTGATTGATCGTCTGCAGTGCCGTACAGGTTACTAACCAGACAAGTGACAAATCAATACAGCTGATAATTTCTTGCAATTTCCTCATTACAGTTTTGACTTTCATATACTCATCTACTTTGAATTCCTAAAGGTTACATATTTTCTGTAATGAAACAGCTGCATATTAATCTTCTTTGTTTGGATTGATGCAGATTTGCTCATTCTGAAAGACAGTTTTTTAAAAAAAACAACTTCAATCGTCACTTTAAAATCGCAGAATTCTTGATTGGGTTTGTGAACATTTTTTCGTCTGCTTTGTCCTGTTCTTTTGTGGTGTAGCTGCAGCTGAGAGCTGAGTTTTTCAAAACCCTGGAGAACAAGTTGGCCTCAAACTGCTTCCCTGAGCTGATGTGACATTGTTGCAAGCCGGTAAATAAATAATCCGGGACAGCACTGAGTTGAATTTTCATAGTAGAATCATACAGGGTCATTTGATTGTAATATTTCCTTCTAAAAAGCAATTTTTTAAAAAGTATTTACTTATCAAAAACTTATAGTGTGTATTATCTGAAATCAACTTCTATTTTTTTTTTTAATACATTACACACAGATGTGCAAAATTCAGAGCTATGAGCCCAGTGTAACACAGACACAGGTCTTTTTAGGAGCCTAACAGACTTCTCTTGGAACAATTCCAACCTTACCTACAAAATATTTCATTGACATGAAGCATTTAAGCAAACCACAAGCCATGTGTAATAAGCTTTTCAACCAGTGTGGAAAAACAAGTCTTATTGTTAATCAAGCATGGAAGTGAGTAAATGAAACATGTGAACCTCTCTTACCTCCCAGCGTGGCTGAGATGAGAATGTGAGTGCCATATTTTTTAATGATAGTGTCAATGAACTGCTGAGTAGTGGGTCTGCGTCCCAGCAGGCGTACACTGCGCTGGAACTCAGGCATGAGTGGCACAGGGTTCCGGATAAGATCCCTCCTTTCAATTGCAGTGTTCCTCACCTTCCAACGTGCAAATTCCCTGAAAAATAAGAGGAAAAAAAAACTGCTCATAGCAAAATACTTCACATCATACCACTAAAACATTATTAATTCCACTGCAGCAACATAAATGATAGAGACCTCAAAGAGTGTGCCCACTGGGATCTTTCATGTGAATAAAACTATCATGTGACAATGAAAAAAATATATATAAAATGCCTCTGAGTTCAGTTCATTCAAGTTCTTTTTATAGAATTCAAGAGCAATAGTACACATTTAGGAATCTAATAATCAAGATGATTTGCGTTGTGTTTATTTAGTCTGACACAACCATGCATAATCATTGTTACATAGTTTGCAGTCTGACCAGCTTCCTGCCACTTTCATCTGTGATGCGGTATGTTTTCATGAAAACTGCTCAAGGTTATTTCCTCCGTATCATGCTCTGACTTAAATCTCAAGAGAGAAAATATAAAAATAAACATCGCACTATATAATAAAATGCGACACCAGTTTAAGTACACCTCATTCTGCTCTTGATGTCTGTGTGGAGAAAGGATATGTTTCACAGTGTAAAAAGATCATGCAGAATGAGCGGGAATGTTCATGATGCTTGTTTCTGTATCCGCCGAGACACATCAAGAAAGCATTTCACAGTAAACAATACGAATATCTCTATTAGAGAATTCCTTGTGTATTTTTTAACTGTAATGGCATTGTTTATTGCTATTTTAATCAGAATTTGTGGTGATCATTTACTCTTCTTTCTGTAAATACTAAAAACATCGTTATTACATATTCTTGAGGTGCAGTATCAATATATTTCTGCCATTATTATTATTATTATTATTACTGTTGTCATTTGTATAGCAGCAACATTATAGCAACATGCATCTAAAATCTTAACCTAGTGTTATTTTTTTATTCTATTCTTTTCTTGTTTTGTCTAAAGAAATATATTTTGAATTTTATCATTATGAAAAACACATTTTCCATCATTGCAGTGCCTCCTAATTGTCAAATGCTGCACATGTTTTTGTACATCCACAAAATCAAGTTGCAGGTCCATATACTAAGTTTGGCTTGGATAGATCACATCGTTACATAGTTATGACTGCACGTTCTGTTCAAGGGCACAGATTTCAGTTGGCAGTGACAGCTGTTGGTTATAAAATGAATTTCAGATTATTCAAAAATAATTTTTGTCTGACATTCAGCTTCTGATACTTCTAATGAGCCCACCGTTGGTCCTGGTGCCTCCACCTACTCCTAGCTCCCCCTGGATTTCGAGACTTCTCACTGGATCTCGGACAGTAAGTCCCTCCAAGGAAAACTAATCTTAGCTCTTTTGCTCATTCCCAAATTTGATGATTTGATGTTTGAAGGCATGTGAGGTTTTTCTAATTGCTTAGCTCTTGGTTCCAACCTTTGATTAACTAAATTATGAAATCGAAATTGCAGAAACTCATGTCATAGGGTGTTAAAAAACTGGTTTGATTCAAAAATCCAAGTTTATAGCACTTATGTGTAAAATAACGAAATGTTTTGTTTTTAGATTTAATGCAATGGTGAACAGCTTTATTATCATATTAGAAAAATGCATTGTTGAATGTTGAATTAAGAAGGAAGTGCTATGGAGAAAAATTACTCCAGAATACCTTATAATAGCGTACTCTCAAGCTTTCCTCCTGAATACGTGGGCCCCCTCAAATTGATCGGTCACTTAGTTTGAGTTTTCTGACATGTAGTCAGCAAAGTGTCTGTATAAGCATGTCTTGATGGCAGCAGGTTTTACTGCTCCATTCAACACTTCATATTAGCATTTAAAGTTCCATTTCTTTTCTGCCAGTGGACTGTTATGTAATTCACAATGTATCAGGCATTTTCACGGCTAATATCTCAACAACTCCCTCAAAGGGATGGTTATTTTACACATTTAGTATGTTTGTAACAAAGTGAAAAGCATGTGTAACCATTTACGATTATGCATTGTCTTCAAACCAGAAATTAAATAAATGGGGCTCTTTGCTGCAGATTTGCAGAAGTCCTTCTTATGAAAACTTTGCAATTCCTTTACGCAGCAAAGACACAAGTGCTCATCTGGCAGGACAGGGCACACCACTCAAGCTAGTACATGCTGATTCAGCTTCCACTCTTGTTCCATGACTTAGCTTTTTAAGAGGTACACGTTGCTGTTGTATCTCACATCTAGAGCAAACTTTCAAACCAAAAGAACTGCAAGATACTTTGCGAGATTTGCAACCGTGGTACCAAATTTCCTCACTCTCCATTGTCTGCCAGGTTCCCTCGCCGTGTCTGTTATCTGTTTCTGTCTTTCTGTCATAGATATCAATTCACTGTCACAGAATGCATCTCATTGCTTGGCCACTGCCCATTTTTATATGAAACTTTATAAAGCAGCCATATGTGCTTGGGCCCTTCTGCCCCAGATAAGACATGCCAGGAGATGGAAACTGTGACATGATTCACTGCTTTGCTTCACAGCTCCAAGCTCGGTTTAATGACCTATCAAAGAAAGTTAAGAGGAGATAAATGGCATTATAGCAGCATGGAAGGAAGATAGGGATATATGTGATTATTGCTTTATGGTGTTTAAGTAACTCATTTGCGCGGTTGGTACATTAGGTCTGGCTGTGTGAAAGCGGAAAATTCAGGGTAACTGATATGGATATGGACATCCACAAATAAATACTTAATCCATGTAATAATACTTAGATTAAATGAAACTGGAAGTATAATCTTTTTAATAAATATTTTCATGATAACAGTTTTGTTTTGTTTTTTGTTTTTTGGCTATAATGTTTGTAAGAACAGCCAACTCCATCATCTCGCATAGATTCAGAGACACGAGAAAGCTTTCCACTAGAAATCTGCTCTAATGAATATTACTGTAGCTCCAACATGTCTCTATCTACCTAAGACCTTGAGAAAAACCCTGAAGAAATATATATATAAATCTGAGGTAAAGAAGCATACACTGAGACAAGCAAAGGAAATTCAAGGCAGGTCCTTAAAATTCCACATCTTTGCAATAAAGGTTGCAAAAGTAGCATTGATTTGTTTGGGTTTCTCGCCTGAAATATTGATATGAACACTGCACAGTATGTTCTGTCTGTAATATACTCTGTCCTTGTTAGAGCCAAAGCATAGAGACTGCACATACGCATGAAAGTCATCATTTTGGGATCACCTGGATTCAAAGGATGCACAGAATTAAAACAAAGTAGAAATTTAACAGAATGAATTAACACATTTCTTCCAGCATCAACTGTAATTTACATCAGTTCAATCATATTATTTTGCTAAAAGAAGTAAAAACAGGATGAATGACTCATAATTAATGTTCATGTTCAACTCGAATTGCTTTCACCTAAACTAATTGTAATTTTAAGCCAAGTCAAACTAATCAAGCAACTCATTGAACTTTCTAAATGTGATGGATTTGTTTTTGCTTTTTTCTTCATAAAATCAATGTTTTTGATAATATTTCACTGCCATTTTTCTGCAGAAGTCCTTTTTTCTAGTTCTCATTTACGGAGGCAGGGCGACCCAGTCATATCTACTTATACTGCTTCACGTTAAACGTGTTTTGCTGGGAAAGGGGCTGGGTTTTATTGTGAAACAGTAAGCGAAAAGTACATTTCTCACTGAGGTTAATGCTACCCACCACCAAACATCAAAAATGTTTATTGATTTTTTTTTTAAAAGGAAAGAAAATCATTTTTGTTCCATCGCAAATTTTGCAGGTGTAATGGAACAAGAAAGTCCTCCCAGAGAGACATCTTTGATAAAGAATTGCAGGTGACAAGATGCACAACTCTCAGGCGAGAACAATGTTGCAACTGCATTATTGTCCTGCTGTTCACCAAACTTGCAGTTTCCAGGAAATAAACTGTGTTTAAATCATCAGATGGTGGATTTAACATATGATCTTTGTTACTTACAAAATGGAATGAAACTTAAACAAAATTCATACAAAAAAACTCCAATTTGAGTACTCAAACACCAGCAAGCATAAGCTGTTGGGAAAAAGTAGAAACTTCAAATATAAATGTGTCTGCTTCACTATAACGGGAGGAAGAACAGATCCTTATATTTCTCAGATGCCTATCAACTTTAGCAATGGCAGGGATGTACCTAAAATTTTTAGGTTACTGCATACTTTTTTTTTTTTTTTTGTCTTTTGGGACCTAACATGCTTCATTAAGATGTTACTTTAGTTTTTTTTTTTTTTTTTTTTTTTTTACCTAAGTGGAATAAGCAGAAGAAAATGGATGGATGGATAGATTGAAAACATAGTGGTGAGAAAGTGAGAATCTGGTATGTCATAACAAGTTCCAGGCAGCATGTCGTCTGCTTCAATTAGAGTTGGGGGCTGTATTGACATCCAGTGAATATTCCCTAAAGCTCTCACAGGGGCAGGAAAAGACCATCATACAGTGTGTCACTACAGGCTGTTAGCTGATTCTGATGCTGTAGCACAGATTAAAAACCTTGAGAGAGCATGGCAGACATTCAAAGTAGAAGTGTGGAAACAAAGAGTAAAGAGAGACACATCTTTGTTGAAAGAAAATGTCTAACTAATGAAGTGGGAAACTGGCAAGGCCTATAGACAATAGGGTGCCTGATACTGTAAATGACAAAAAAAAAAAAAGGAGGACTGTCAGTGAAACACAGAGCTTGTCACACCTAGCTTCCTGTTTCTCTTTGCCCTCCTTTAATACTGTAGATCAAAGCATTTAGAGTCAAATGCCACACACATTCATCTATATTTACATTTCGACCAATGTCAGTGTGAGGTATAAATCACATTTACATATGTTCTACTATCTAAAACAAAGTCTGTGTCATTTTATCTTCAATTAAACCAAACAAGACTGATTTATGATGAAACGAACTTCATAAAATCCAACATGTAGCTAAAGGTGTTGTCAAAACAGACACGATGTTGTCACTATGACCCTCAGCATTTGACAAACATGATTTTTACCGCAACAACCAAAAGAGGTCAGCATATTTTTTGAGTGACTACAGATGTTTAACAGTAGAAACAGAGAGTAGTGTGGTATTTAAAAGGATCCCTGACAACACAGATATGTAGAGTTTATTATATTCATTCATAGTCATCATCAATTTTAAATAAGATATAAAGAAAAAGATCCTTTTACTCATAGGCAGCCATGGTTGTGTATGTGACTGGGTATGTCAAATGGTTTCAGCTGCCTCAGTTTCTGGACACTGCAGTGAGATAAATATGTATTTTGTTTAACCCTTTCAATCCGAACTAGGCCGTAACATATTGAACAACACTCACAGCACAATAAAATGAAGAATAACACGAGTAAGCAAGAATGGGGTAAAATCAAAGTGGTCTGTGTGGCGACTGCTCCTCTAGGTTCCCAAAAGGGAGAGGATTTGTTGTAAAGAGATCCACTTTCTGTCTTCAGCTGTTTGAGGCACCATATGGATCTTTTTATGTATTCCACCAATGAGTAAGTCCAGAGATTAAGACCCCCCACCATTATATAGGCTAATTTATGCATTCAAAAAATATAAAGAAAAATGAAATGATATTCCATGCATCACAATAGGCAAGAACTTTCAGGCAGTTTTGCCTCAGTTGTGATGTTTTATAGGTTCTCTTCATCAGCCTTCGTAAGTGCGAGAGCTGCCCTACAATGACACAAAACACAGGAAACACAAATATTGTTTTTTAGAGGTTTATGTTACAACAGAACTACTCAGAAAAGGACGAGAATGCCATTTGTAAATCCAGCCAATTACACACAAGAGCTCTAATATCAACTGTAATCCTCTACTTTGTGGCTCCTTCGTGCAGTATTTTCATTGACAATCGACAAATAATATTCTAACAGTTGTTTAAATTTTTTTGTCAAAAACTAGTAAAGCCTATTTTGTTTTTCTGTGTCAGCTGAAGTTTGCGATTCCTTTAACTTACACTGTGTTTTGATCATACTGTGGCTGAGTTCATCATCTGAGAAGAACATATCCTAGGACTGGCAGGCCTGCGCTGCTGTTTTATCCAGCTCAGTTTCATATTCACGTGCGTAAACATCGTCCATAATTACCAAATCGGCCGGTGATTGAATGGCATCTAACGTGTCTATATCTGTCTAGCCGCATGAGTCTTACTTGGAGTACGCACACATACGGAGTGAATAGCTGACTGAACTGGCAGATTGTCAGGTTCGTCATGTGATCGTGATCGTTGGTTCACTTTCAGAAACAGCAACTGCCAGTTTACTGCTTAGCAGGACATCAACTGATATTTTCTGTCTTTCAAAGTGATTTTCAATTGCTACCCAAGAGTGTTTAGAATTTTTGTGGAGACACTTTTAGTCACAGCATTTGGGTTTATTTTCTGCCTACAATGAACAGCATTTGAGCGCTTTTAGTGGACTAAATGCATCAAGTGTTTTGGGAGAGAATGACATAACGGCAGGCCTTTTGGAACTTGTCTTTGTCAGCAAGCACTTCCCCACTCTTTTCTCCTCTTCTAATCAACAGTGAGGTTGTTAAGCTTAATATCACCTTTATTGTTACCTTGACCAGAAATTACAACCAAAAGAGAGACAGTGTGGCAGGTTTTTGTTTTGTTTGTTTGTTTGTTTTGTTTTGTTTTGTTTTTACACTTTGTGTCCTCTGGGCTGTAACAAATAGTAACTTTAGCTCTGGAATTCAACCAGTTTAATAAGAACATTTATAATAGGGACATTTATAGCATTTTAAGGCACACTAGTTTAAATACTCATGGCTAATTTAAGTACCAAGTCAGAAATTTGCCATTTAAGGTGTTTTGGGGATTGTACAAATATATATTTTTTTTTTTAATATTTAAGCTTAAAGCCACTGAACTAAGCTTTCTATTTTGTAAAAAGGGTAAAAAATGAAAATGAATTGAATCTCAAACTAAAGGTTTGGGAATACCTCAAATGCCTTTCATCAGTACTTTCAGAAGAATGCAGTGCTGTGATAATCCCTCCAATAAGACACAGATGAAAGAGCAAGGAGAATCAGTCTCCTGTACATCCATACACCATTTACATTTGTGAAGCTTATAATGATGATTTTTTTACACACAGTGTGTCAGAGAGGTGATTCAACCCTGCTGTAATTTCTGTAGCTGTTTTTGAGGTTATTGTGCTGAATTACATCATAATTTAGTAGTAGCTCTATTTGTAGTAAGCCTTTCTATCAAAGATGTGACATGTCTATTTTATTTGCAAATGTAATATTTAGACTGTGTTGATGCTGCAATTAAATAGCAATGATTATTACATGAAAGGTATTTGAATCTGAGTCTGTCTCCTGATATTTTGAAAGAGTATGATGTAGATGACAGACTTCAGCATTTGTTTGTTTTAAACATGCTAGAATGAAGACACATTTGAAATCATCTTTAGTAATTATTCAAATGTTCTACTCAATAACATATCATACCAGATATTCTGTTGGGTTCTCTTTAAATATAAATCAGTCATACATCTTTTTCTTTCGGCTGCTCCCTTTAGGGGGTCACCACAGCAGATCAACTGCCTCCATCTCACCCTATCCGTAACATTCCCTTCTGTCACACCAGCCCTCTGAATGCCCTCCTTCACTACATCTATGAATCTCCTTTGAGGTCTTCCTCTTTTCCTTCTGAATGGCAGCTCCATTTTCAACATCCTTTGTCCGATATAGTCACTATCTCTCCTCTGCACATGTCCAAACCATCTCATTCTTGCCTCTCTCTAACTTTGTCGCCAAACCACTCAACCTGAGCTGTCCCTCTGATATACTCATTTCTAATCTTGTCCATCCTGGTCACTCGCAAGAATAATCTTAACATCTTCAACTCCAGCTTGGCATCCTGTCTTTTTGTCAATGCCACTGTCTCCAAACCATTCATCATAGTAGGTCTCACTACCATCTTGTGAAGCTTTCCATTTACACTTGCTGTTATCCTTCTGTCACAAGTCACCCTTGACACTTTTATCCACGCACTCCACCCTGTCTGCACTCTCTTCTTCACCTCTCTTGTGCATTGGCTGTTGCTTTGGATGGTTGACCCCAGGTATTTAAACTCATCGACCTTCACTATCTCCACTGCTTGCATGTTCAGCCTTACACCTCTCTCCCTCTCATTCACACATATGTAGTCTGTCTTGTTTCTAGTGACTTTCATTCCTCTTCTCTCCAGTGCGTACCTCCACCTCTCCAGACTCTCGTCCACCCTCTCCCTACTTTTACTACGCATTACAGTGTCATCTGCAAAGATTATAGTACATGGAAACTCCTTCCTTACCTCATCTATCAGGCTGTCCACCAACACTGCAAACAAGAAGGGGTTCGTAGCCAATCCCTGATGTAATCTCACCCTGACCTTGAACCCATCTGTAATTCCTACCATGCACCTTACCACTGTCTCGCTGTCCTCATACATGTCTTGCACCTGGCTCACATACACTACATTGCCAAAAGCATTCACTCACCCATCCAAATAATTGAATTCAGGTGTTCCAATCACTTCCATGGCCACAGGTGTATAAAACACTGCTTCTACAAACATTTGTGGAAAAAATGGGTCACCCTCAGGAACTCATTGAATTCCATAGGGATAGGATGCCACCTGTGCAACAAGTCCTTCCACCTGGTCTCCTGCACTCACAACCTTCCTTCTCTCCCTCATAACAGCCAACTCTCTCCCTTTACCACTCATGGTCCCTACATTTAAAGCCCCTATTCTCACCTCTGTTTCCTTCTCTCTCACTGCTTCCTAACATGCCTTCCTCCTCTTCTCTTCCTTTGTCTTCAGTCAACAGTAGAAAGGTTTCTACTGGCACCGTGTTGGCCAACAGCACCAAAAGCAGTCATTGTTAACCCCTGACCAATCCAGTATGGAAATCTCATTCATTATGAGCCCCATGATTGATTTGGCCAAGATTTTACACCGAATGCCCTTCCTGACACAACTCTTACCTTGGGACCGGCATGAGGAATACACTGGCCCACCCACCCTGTGGCTGGGTTTCAGAGTCATACATGACTACATTAAAAAAATCTAAAATCTTTGTTGAGCAAGTATACCTAACAAAGTGGCTGGTGGATGCATAGATATACAGATGATTTTGCAAAGCCCTTTGCTCTTTTGCTTCTGCTATAATATCCACCGAAAGCCTCTGCAGCCATGGAGCTGACCACAGACCGCAATTTCCTCCCCTCACATCTAGTTTCTAACATCACCTTTAACATGTTGCATTGTTTCATATTTGGTGAGTCAGTTGCTTTAATCTTATCTATATCTCCATGATGCGTGCTGGAATGGTTACAACAGAAGGAAAATACAAATGTGTTTGCACATTGAATGATTGCATGCAGTGTAATGTAAAAATGTGAATGTGAATATGAAAGTAATGCAATAGGTACTGACAAGGGTCATTGATGTCACTGATGAGTGCAGTCATCAGCAGAATCATCAGAAAAACTTTATTTCAACACTTAACTGGAGAGTGTTTCCCCCCTTTAAGAACCCATTTTTTTTCCCTTGTACCTGTCGCACACAACATGAATAAGGTGTGTGATTTTTGGGGCCTCTGATGCAGTTTTGTAGAAGTGCCTGCTCCTTCTGATGTGAGAAGGAACGGGCTGTTTTCAAGCTTTGATAAAGGGTGAACCTTTCATTTTCAACCATTTGTTCTACTACACTACTGTTTGTCAGGGATGACTTCATATTTGCAGTCGAAAATGATATGTTATTTTGAATTATCTACTTAAGTCAAATTCACTGCCATAAAAACAAAATACTCCAAGGGATAACAGTCATTCCTAACAGCCAGTCAAAGCAGAGACATTAACTGCTATCTATCAAATCATTGACCTTAAAGTCTAACTCAGCTAGAGCCCATGAGTTTTCACAAGAGAGTTTGGCATGTTAAAAAAAAGATGCTTCCTGAGGACTGGGAGTCATGTATACTTACTGTTTTACATGAGAATTTAACAACTATTTTTAAAAATGCAGTGTTTATGCAAATGAGCCACTGCTTTGATGATGATCCATCAAAACAACTATTAAATGTAAAAAAAAAAAAAAAAGAGAGAGAGCACCAACAGAAACAGCAAGGATCTGTGTATCTACTCTCAGTAAATGCAGACCATGACATGAGCGGGTCATTTTTTACATTTTGCGTAATTAAGAGTGTGAGACAGAGGTGATAAATGTCATCAGGTCTTGTAATGTATTTATTTACCTGTTCACTCTACATTTACCCTGAGCAGAAAAATAACCCCATATGATTGATTCAGCCCTTTTTTTCTTTTTTTTCTTTTTTTTCTTTTTTTTTTTGAAATGATGGGGCTTTGGTGGTATGAGCCAAATGACTGAGTGGAATAATGTTTATTAAAATTAATGAGTAAATTGTTCCACACACAGGGACTTTGCGTTATTGCATCCTACTTTACTTTTTACATCCATTAACAATTCCTAAGACATTGTTGATTGAATCTTTGCCACACTGCCTTTACAGAGCCATGCTCAGCTGAGTGATAGTGGTGCATCATGAGGGCTCAACAGAAAATGCTGGCAAAGTGCTAGGACGGGGGGAGACTTTGATCCAATAATGGAAATTCCCCCATGAATGACTTTGTGAAGCGATTCTGTCTTCCCACACAGTATTGACTTATTCTCTTTTATTCTGTACGTGGTGTTCTCACACAGTAACAGTGCTGCATGATCACTTCCACTTGGATATGATCTTTTCAGTGATATAGGATAAATGTTATTACATCTAGACCAATATGTGGCCCAGCAGGGTTTATGAACGTCTATATTTCAGAAACGGTCTTCCTTGAAGAACACTTGTCAAGACTATGAACAAGAGGCTTTCATTAGTTAGAGCTTGCAGCTTATTTTATTTGTCTAGTTCATGTAATTAACCAGTGATCCACATTTTAGAGTTGATATTGTTAGATATTGACCTATAAAACGTTGGGTCAGTATCACCCAAAGTTTTCTATGTCCATTTCTCTGTTATGACTTTGCTAAGCAGCTAGCTACATTATGGTAGCTATATCCTTGTAATTAACTCTTTGTTATATTGTAATAAAGTCTTTGCACTTAGAAAACTCTCATTATCCAGTTATTTCTATCTGCTAGCAATCCCAGCATCAGACCTACATAATTTGCTGAGCAGATCAGGGATGAGGCATAACACAGGACAGTTGTCATTCTGAGCCTATTTTTAAATAAACAAGGAAAATCATGTCTTAACAGGTTTATGTCATGGCAGCTGAAGTGCCAAACAGGTTATATCTCTCTGACCTGGCTAAACTGGAGTACAAAACACACTCGTCATGAGCAGTGCATTAATTTCGGTTTCCATGTTCACGCTCCCTGACGGGCAATGATGCCAAAGTATTATGTAGCATTTTGCCAGAATATACGACAAAAAAGAGGCAGAGGAAGGAGTAGAGAGATATTACTGATAAATCAAATAGACAGAGACGCATTTGAAATCCTGCATGAATTTCAACCACTGAGATTTATTCAGAATAGACAAAATCTTAATCCTATGCTCCAGTGCACAGCAAAGGACTGTGCAGGGCTGTTTGCTTGTTCTTGTTTTATTTATTTACACTTCAGTACAGGCATAGGCTAGAATTTCTTTTTTTTTTAAGAGAGTAAATACTGTAGGAAATTGGAGGTGTTAGATTGAAAAAGTGGTACAACATCAACAGAGAGGCCATCTACATTATAGACTGTTCCATGCAAACAGATTTAAATAAAATTAGGTATGTGTTAAGAGTAAATCATTTAAGACTCACTGCCAATATTCCCAAGTCTTCTACGTATCTCTCAAGACAGTTACAGTACAAACCAAGTTTAGTTATGTAATAGTTTATAAGTGTACAAGCACTTTATAACACTAACACTGTCTTGAGATTATGACTGAACACTTTTAAAGTAGTAGTAATGTATTACTAATCCAGGTATTACTAATCCAGGTAATGAACAGGTAATCCTACCTGTTCATTTTGTTTTAGCTCAAAAAGTCACAGTATATGTACACAGGTTTTTTTTTTTTTTAGATACTGACACAATTTCTGTTATTACACGTCCAAGTTACAGTTAGGATTAGTACAGCAGCATTAATTTGAATATAGCATTAATTATAGATGAATTAAATTCATTTCTATGCACAGGCCCTTGAAATGCAATTGGAAAAAATAACTTAACGGTAAATACAGTTCTTATTTTTTAATACTTCATCAAGAATCCTTTGCAGGTAAAGCCTGCATGAAATTTAGGAAAAATGGAGGTCCCCACAATGCTTTTGTGATGCCACACTTTGCCAGGCCCTTGCTATAACTGCCTTCAGGTGTTTTCTGCTTTTGGGTTTTTCAGTTCTGCAAATCAAATGCATGCTGAATCAGACCGAGCTCATGCGATTGAATGCTTAACCACTGTGGAACAGATGACTTCTTGACCTTCCAAAACTTTTGGATTGCCTTTTAAATATGTTTTGGATCATTTTTCCTGCTAAGCTGCTGTGAGGCATTGTCCATTCAGTTTACTGCATTTGGTCCAAAATTGTTATACTGTAGGTTGTTTTGGTGAAACAAAATCAAAAAAATCTCAGTCTCCGAAAGCAGAAGTAGCATTAGACTGGCAATGATGACAGTGAGATGGAGACAGTTGTGAAAGAACATGTGATGTCCAAGTGTGATGTGATGGTCCTGGCTCAGTTTGCCCAGCATTTTCAGTTTTTGAGACTTCTGACCTTTGTTTTTGTAAATGCTCTATTGATTCTTGGTTTGCTTGGTGTTTATATTATACCTTGTATATTTTCTTAAGTAGGTTTAATCTTGTTCTCAGTTGCTTAGTTCTCCCTCTATGTTTCTCCCTCCTGTGTTATTCTTGTGTCTATGTTTCCTATTAGGGGGTTTCATTCCTGGCCCCAGGACTTATTGCCAACCTGGCTAAAAGACCTTGTTTCCTCCCTCCAAACCCCATGGTCTCCACGACCTCATACCCAAGAGATGAGAGTGGGCGTCTTCACTCTCTCGCCGGCCACCCCCTCTCGAGCCCTTTCTCTCTCTGGCCATTCTCCCGCTCTAGAAAGAGGGGCAGCAGAGGAGAGATTATGAACCCAAATCCTACAGCCTGACTCCACTGGCATCTTTTGATCGGTTCTTGCGATTCATTGTCTCCGCTCCCCTCGGCTAATCTGCCTCACCGCCGGTGTCCGGCCCATCTGAGGCATCCGCTGCTTCAGCCTCGTCAGCTCCCCCTTCCCAGGGAAACCGAGGATCTCGTCGCCGACTGACCCTGCTGAAATTAAAATTATGTCTGGTGTGCCTGAGCCTGCCTTGCCGCTCGCAAGACTTTCTCTACTGTAAATGAGTCTGGTTATTTCCTTTTTGTTCCTTGTCCACCTGAACTGTTTTCACTTAAGACTGAATTTTGTAGTTTTCAGTTTAGCACATTATGAGTCTGTTTTATCTGTTCCAGAACTGGCCTGTTTTCTTTTATTGGTAATGTAAATACAGGGTTAGGTCTGTAAGAATAAAGGATAATTTGGCAACCCCAGAGGCAAATAATAGCCCCAAGAACATTTGTGCTTCACTGCCTGCCCCTCCAGAAAATTGAGGCCTCCCCTGTGCCTAAGCACCCTGCACCCATACCTGTTCCCAGGGTGGGCGGTGGATGGAACACAAGTCATCGGTTTGTCAGTCTCTGCACACATTCCTGTTTGCGTCCTGTTCATGTTCATATCTACGTCCCTGTTCCTATGTTCCCTAGCACCAGTGTTCCTAGCTCCAGTGTTTCCTTGCTCTAGTGTGTTCCCAGTTTAGGGTTTCAGCTGTTATAGTCCTCCCTGTGCTTGTAACTTATGTTTGTTTTGTATCAGCCTCAATAAAAAGCTCACTTTTTGTTTACTCCTGTCTGCCTGTCTTGTGTCCTGCATTTGGGTCCTCACTTCCCCACACTCCCTACGATCTGTCTCCACAGACCATGTCAGCAACACCCAGCAATTGAAATGCAGTGTTTTATATATATATTTTTTTCTTTTAATTTCTTCTGGTAGCTTTTGCCTGAGCTAGCGTAATTCAGTTTCACTTTTCTTTGCAGTAAAATCAGTAATCTGCACAAAAAACTCAGAGAAAGGAAGGATAATGAAATACATGTTTTTCTCAATCATTCTTACATGATTGTGTGAATGATTTTTCATCCATTCTTTCCAGTGAATGTGCGGCTGTTGGAATAAAGCGTTTCAGAAAATCATTTGACTGGGTCATGATTTTATTCAGTTCTGTGTCTGCAGAATAATGGTTTGACCCTAGAATAAATCCTCAATAGTCTGGATCAAAGTAAAGGGGAAATAAACACTATAAATTAAATTTACCTATGGCCACAATAACAGTTAATGCAATGAAGTATGCTCAGTGGCAATAGTAGTACGTATGTATACAAAAGTTATTCTTTGAGTTGTTGTTTGTTAGAAATCAGTGCTGGAGCAATGAAACCACATTTCCTGAAAAAAATTAAAAAGCTTTCAAGAGCTATACCACAATACCTAAATTCTATCTCCATATTCACATGTAAGCGTCTCTGTTAATAACTATTAATTAGAGCATATCAGCAAATGGAACATGATTGTCTAAATGGAATATGATTGCTGGTATAATAGCTTTGTTAGTACACTTTGTAATTGTGATGAGGCAATGAAATGAAAATTGATCTAATCAAAAACAATCTCTTAATTCGCTTTAATCTCGAGAATTTGATGGGACATTGTGCCAGAAGCAAATGCACGGGTGAGTGACATGAGCATGTGTTTGAATCTAATTAACTGTGTAATGTGAGAAGTACTGCTGATGAACTAGTCTCAATATGTGGGCAGGGAAGGAATGGAAATTATTACTAGCTCATGCAGCATATAATGGGATGAGAGAGACTGACTGCACACAAATGAAAGCCAGAATCATATAGAATCTCCAAATATCCTGATAGTCTCATCAGCACATGTTCCAGATTCCTCTGTTACCAAATGTATCCATAACGTATGAAGTCCTTTTGTATAACTTTTGCTTTTTGTATATAGCTGATAAAACGCTTCATCATCTGCTGCATCCTGTAATACAGTGACAAACAATGCTCCTCCATTCCATACATAATGAAAGCCTTCATGCAGTAAAAAGAATCAACTGGTATTGTTAGATGCAGCTTACTGTATCACATCCATTTACTGTTGAACTCAATTGACCCCATAATAATTGTCAGTCACAGCTAAAAATTAAAAAAAAAAAAAAAAAACAGTATGTTGATGGTTCCCGTGTACTCTATTCATGAGTGCAATGGATAAAATAACTGAGCTATTTCATTCCTGTAATCCCAGTGATCTTTTTTACCTACCAGAAAAAAAAAAAAAAACATTATCACAGTTTGCTTCCCTTATTTCATTTGAATTGCTGTGTGAATGAAGAAGTTGAGAAGATTTAGATTTTTGTCTAGCAGTAATATAAATAAGTGATAAACTGTCACCTCGTTAAGAACTGCAACAAAAACTGTGAAGAATGCTGAGGCAAATAAGATATTTCAGGTTTTTTTTTTAGCACTTTGGACAGCATTAGCTCTCACATAAAAA
Organism: Cichlasoma orientale; assembly: GCA_034780415.1. Classification (NCBI taxonomy): domain Eukaryota; kingdom Metazoa; phylum Chordata; class Actinopteri; order Cichliformes; family Cichlidae; genus Cichlasoma; species Cichlasoma orientale. The sequence continues at coordinate 248,035 of JAVDPK010002419.1, forward strand.
AGGAACCTTTGAATTAAGATCAAGTTTAAGAAAGGCAGTACGTGTTTATTCAGGAGAACCTGCGCGGCAAGCTGTACTGGAGAGCAGCTCGTGAATATACAGTAAAATAAAATAAATATGAATTTTTCTCTCTGGTCTTTATTGAATGCATACAGAGGGCCCTGTGTGGAATTATGTGTCATGTTTGACATTGTTGAGATTAAAACAGTTACTCAAGAAAAACATAAAATTGAATATAGTGGAAAGATGCAGATCTATGGGCTGTTTTGCCAGCTTCTTTTTCCATGTTCAGGAATGAACTGCAAAGCATTTAATAATACTTAGGTTGACAAACAACATTCTGTGATCAAGGGGGAAAACAGATGAACGAATAAACAAAAAAGAACTCTCTGATTTAATAGTGACATAATAGTATGCAGGAATAAGATCTTCTGTGTCATCTCTGTGTCCTTTTTTTAGACACTTGACCTCCAGTTAAAAGTACATTTTTCCTGTGTTTTGAAATCATACTTCAGCTAGATATCATGTCACAAGCATGCGCTTGTCAGTAGTTTTTAATATCATTGCTGCTTCACTGCTTCAAGTCTGAAAATGAGAAACATGTCATTACTTGTTAAACCCACTTATCAGGCCTTTGCTATGTGAGCCCCAAGAGATGAAAACAACCTTCCCGAGGTTGTCAGGTTAGCTAACTCTGTGTCCTCCTTCTAAAACTTCCTTTATACTCACAATTTACTAATAGAACTCAAAACAATTCTTTACAGCTTGGCTTTGACTTGGCTTTGTGAAGAATAAGTACAACAGTATGCTTTCGCTGTGCACACGTGCTTCAGCACCCCGATAAATGCACGAAATTAACTGATTTCCCTCAGGTCAGTTTAATCTTTAGATTTTTTAATGACGAACGGCATGTATGGTTTTATCTACAAAAGATAGAGAGAAAGAAACAGAAAAAATCTGCAGGTGTTCATGTCTTCTACTGATTACAAAAATAGGTTGGATTTTACAACGTGTCGTATTAGCAAATTTTGAACAGATAGCTGCATTTTCCAACAGCATATCTGATCTTTGAATAACTATGAATATATTTCCCAAACAAGTTACTTATAAATAAAGTACATGCATCCACTGGTGGTGTATCCCCTGGACCGGCATGCAAACTGACACAATATTGTGGTGGGAAGCAAATAAAAGCCCACTTGAAAATAATTTTAGACATGTAACACAAAGTATAAGAAAACCTGTGACACTACGTTTCCAAGACAGCCCAGATAACAAGCCCAACAGATTCAGTGTTTTGCTGCGAGTGAACTGACTCAGATGTTCTGCAGGAGGCTGAGAATAAACCTCTTTTTTGTGTTTGTGTAGGTCACACTGGAAAAAAGAAAAACAAAAAAAAAAAAAAAAACAACCACCAAAGCTGTGTGCTGACTGCAGGACAGAGGGGGAGCAGAGGAAAGACACCTCTGATGAGGTGTTTAGAGAGGAGGTGCTGTGCACTGGAACGTATTCTGAGGTTGTGTTTTTCAGATATCCAGACTGTTTTTTTATGTATCTCTTGCTCGTTTAAGTGAATAATTTTTGCCTGTGATTATTGCTGATTAGAAATATTATTTGCAAGATAAATACCAAATCATCTTTAAGTCATTCTGGCTTTTGAAAAATATATTCACTGACAAAAATACAATGACAGTAACAAAATATTATTTAACTGAATCGATTTTTGGTTCACTTTAAAGAAACAAACTATAAACTACAATATGATTCACTGTCTATTTACAGTTCGACATAAGTGCTTTCTCTTAGTTTGTTTGATTAGAGCCTTTTTCTCTGTCTCTATATAGACTTTACATTTGACTAACATCTCATTTCTTTCATAGCTGGTTTGCACTATTAGCTGTGTACTGTGTCCCATATATGGAATTAGACTTTAGATGCTTAAAATATTAATCAAAGAAGAGCAAATGTTAAAAAATGTGACTGCTGAATACTTAAACTTGAAGTTTATGAAGTTTTCTGCCAGCAGTAGTAGACTGCACGGTACGCCTTAAAATTCAATTAATTGCCCAGAGTTTGTGTCCTAGAACTTGCACTAACAAAAGTGAACAGCTTTCTTTGGTTGAGCATCTAGTATGATTAGGCAGCGTGGATCACTACATCAGAAAAATGGTAATATGATGCATGGTTGCTCTGTTATCTCCTCTTCAATGCTTGTTGCTCTTGTGGTGATGTTATATTGCCAGTCTCAAGGGAGAGGGGCACAGGCGTCCCACACAGTGAATTAGTCAGTACTTAACCCTGACAGTTTCTTCTAGCCTCCTGTTTCTCCTCTAATTACCATCCCTTCCTTGCCAGTAATTAAGTCATCCCACAGCGGGGGCTTTTTACCACTAGGTTGGAGAAGGAAAGTGGCATAAAGTCCCTCCCCAGATCAGCTCCTGTTGATTTTCCCAAACCTATACGCAGCTGAAAAATTCAGATCAACACCCAGTTGCTGCAGTACTCCAGTGATTGTAATTGCAATAGCCCCAAGATGACTTTGTGTTTTGTATGTGTGTGGTTGCGTCTTCCAAGTGGGTATAAAAGAAACAGATTAGAGTAGAGGGAATAAAGATAGATTAAAGTTAAACTGATATTTTCTATGCGCCACAGTAAACAACACTTCCAGCGTGTCTATCACGTAAAAGTTTTTCAAAAGAAGTTTTAAAAAGAAAATAATTGCTCATTCGATGCACAACAGTGATAATGGCAACTCGAGAGATTTTAGCAGTGCTGGATTTTCAGCTTGCCTGATTGCCTAGGACGAGTGCTCGAAATCCAAGTGTTGGAAGTCGTTACTGCTTCAGTCAGCAAATGGGAATTCATGTATGCTGCCAAAGCACGAGAAGGCAGCCAAAATCCTTTTGGTGACAACATGTTTGTGAGTCATCTAATTTGCTCAATCACTAAAGCATCACTAGAAAATGTGAAATATTTATATATACATTAGGAATTTATCTATGAATGTTTTTAGTGTAGGTAGCCAACTGTAGCCAACTGACAGAAAATGAGAGATGACTCGCAACTGGAATCCATTGCTGGACTCGGGGACATTGCAATCACATGGTCAGCATCTTAAACCTTGAGGCCAGCAGGATGCACTTTTATTGTGTTCGGCTCAATGACAACACAATAGAATGGGTGACATATGGTTTTAGACTGTAGATAATAATACTGAAAAAGTATGTGCAATAAAGTTCTGTTCATTTATTGATTAAAAGAAAATGAAATCGCACTAAGCGATCTATGGCATTGTTATTAATCTAGTTATGTTGTTTCATTACATTTATCCACCGTCTGTCATTATTAGATGGTCTCTGTCACTGTCTCACAGCTAAAAAAAATAAACAAGGAATAGCTACATAAAAAAAATGTTTGTGCATTGGTAGGTATGGTACATGGATGAATAGAGGTAGACAAATACTACACAATTTTCTCTTGGTGCACAGAATCCATGTCTAAGTGAATGTAAGTGAAAAAGATTCTGACAGATGAAAAACCCATCATCAAGTACAACTATGATTAGATGCAGAGAAGGCTTTAATAATGCAGGCTTTGGTTGTTTTTTGTTTGTAAGAGAGTGCTGCACTTGTGTACGTGGCATTTGTGAGTCATCTGAACCACTCCGATGCCTCCGTGTTCATCCTCACCTTGACTATGACCTCACTGCCAGTTTACCTGTCTGCTCCCCTATTCCTTGTTTTGATACTGAACTCAGTGGATCCCCTTCAACGTCTCTAGCACTTATATACATTTTCTTTATCGCGCCGTTTTAGCACCTTCCTGTCTCACTGCCTAATGGCATTCCAGACCCCTCGACGTCTCTGTCCTTTTTCTTCAGTCTGTTTCATCCTTCCTGACTTCCCGTCTGCTTCTCTCCATCACTTCCTTTGGCTACAGCCTGCTGAATTAAACATTTCTGCAGCCTCTCTCAGCAAATCTGCCGACTACATCAAATCCTCCTTTGCTCACTCTATCCAATTACAGATGGCTCATCCAAACTAATTCAAGACCTGAGTTGAACAAATGTTACACCTTGTTTTTTTTTTTAAAACAAAGAAGGCATATATCAGCACATTTAGATATTCACTCTGATTATGAGTTAAGTTGGAGTTTTTCTTTTAAATTTTATAGATTAAAAAAAAAAGAGGATGGGGAGGTGAAGCTAAGTCCGAGATTCAGGGCTTTCTGTTTGATGAACTGTTTAATTTAGAGACTGAGGAAAATGAGCTTGCACATGCAAATTAGAGCTGCACATTATTCATTTTAGTGCTGATCAAGTGGTTGTCTGTGAACTGATTACAGTTAGAAATAATTAATGCCATAAAGGAAATTTTCTTTGAGAAGTATTCATGATAAATTTAATTAAACAGAACCCTACCATGCTTGTAAACCTGTACTAAACTGTCCTAACTGGGGAACATAAACTTAAAGAAGAAAAAAAAGAAAAGAATAAACAAGCTATGATGGTGATCATAGGCTCAGTGAAAATTTGTTTATTTTATAATGCAATAATAACCTTTTTTTTTTCTCGATTAAGCACTCTGAAAATGTGTTCTGGTGTCAAAAATGTCATTTCTGTTGGTTTGTTATTAACCTAGAAAGTGTGTTGGGGCTGCATACAATATGATGGACAAACACTTTAATGGGAAATTTTGTAATATTCTGAATGGCCTTGTAGCCAAAGTGTTGTTGCAGACACAGTGTGGCGATGTGCCTTTGTCTTATTGTCATAGTAACATGATGGTGCTACAGCTGGGTGACAAAAGAAAGCATGGAAAATAGCAACGCAATTTGGAACGCACAGCATGTAAAATTGTCTTGGAACAGTCAAAATATGTGTAATGAGCGGCCAAAGGGGAAATAAGGCTTGTTGACTCTCATGTAGTTATGACACCTGCTTACAAGAAGGTCTTCAGACCAAATTTCAACTTGGAAATCATGAAGATCTCACAGTTGTATACTCTCCTTACTGCCATTCAGCTACTGTCGCCGCAAGTAGAGAAAAGAGAAGAGGTGCTTTGTTTACCAAATGTTGATGCAGATATATAAAAAAAAAAAAAAAAAAAATCCCAGCTCGCCCCTACGGGCGGTCTTTTTGCCCTTCAAGCTCGGGTCCTC
>JAVDPK010002419.1:262970-273686 GCA_034780415.1 Cichlasoma orientale
TAGATAGATAGATAGATAGATAATCTATCTATCTATCTATCTATCTATCTATCTATCTATCTAGATTATCAAATAGAATTCTAAGCATTTGTAGCACTCAATAATTCCAGCCTCCTCACCTCTGCTTTTCATGGACTTGGTCATAGTTCTTGTCTTCCTAAAATCAGCCATCATTTCCTTTGTACATTTAGGAGCAGATGATCATGATCTCTGACTGACCGCTTCAGAATTGTCAAAGAACTTGAGCAGATGGCAAGGTTATAGTAGAAATCTGAGATGTTCAAACAAAACTGAACTGAAGACTGAACAGTCCCCAGTGGCACTCCTGTGTTACTAACCACCACGTCAAGCAGGGAGCGCCACAGCCACACAGTCTGAGTCCTGTCCAAGAGACAGTCAGTGATCCACGAGACAGTAGATATACTGACACTTTTCTTTCATAATCTCTGACTCAGTCGAAACAGTGGGAATGCATTAAAGGCACTGGAAGGAAAAAAAAAAGAGCGATTCTTATAGTGCCATCGTTACCACAGATATGAGAGTGAGCAAAATGGAGATGGTCTTTACCATGTGGTCCGAGGTAGGACAGCACTAGTACCCGACATTTGACTTTAGGGCAGCTGGGCCGAAGGACTTGAGGCCAGATCAGGTAGCTTTCATAGCTGCTATTACCCTTTACCCTATCACACTCATATTGAAAATGCATTGTAGGATACCAGCAGTGAAAGATATCTATGCAGCACAGGACTTAAGAACTGATACAATAAGGGCCTGTATCCTTGCCTTGGTAACATTTCTGAGGGCGTGTTAACACTGGTGTGGGAAGGCCCAGCTCAGCGTCGTGTGTTCCACTCTGATAAAATAGACTCAGCTCACTGATCTAGTCCCGATTGCATCCCAGCTGCTCGTATTCACAAAGAGGCAGCCATATGAAAAAATGTTAAATGGCAGAGTTTGCTCCAACTGCCCCTTGTCAATTTGATTATGTATATTTCTTTCTTAAGAAGCATCAAATACATTTGCAACTCTATTCCTGTGCCACGGGTGACAATTTGCAGGGTTGGTCCAGCCAATCAATTTTAATCCATGAATGGGAGCAAATTACATTTGTTCTCATGTCAAGAGTGCTTGTAACTGATGAAAAGATGCGTGTACCAACAACACACAACAACACACTTTCCTTCATAATGTATTTATGCCAAGGTAGAGCAAGACATCAAAAAGAAACCGCAATCAGAAATTATGCTCACATTTTCACATTTGCTTGGTCATATATGCAAATATATGTATTTTTTTCCCACTGTTTGTTATACATAGATAATTTTAGATATTTATTTTCGGGGTGGATTAATGGAACAGAGAGGAGAAGGGACAGCGAGTGGATCACGTTTACCCTTGAATAGCAGGGTAAAAAGGGGAGGATGTCTGCTTCAGGAAATCACAAGATAGGACAAGGGAGGCTTGTTTTCTCCATCCTCTTTTTAAACAGCCTTATTCATACTGCAACTCCTCCTCCATTCTGCTTCTTTCAAGGGGATTCAATCCCCATTCTGATCCCGTCACTAGCTTTGCCAATCAATTCCTCTCTCCCTAGTGTGGGGCCCTAAGTGTCTCTCTTTATTCTATAAAGTTCATAAGAATGGGGAGGCTTGTTCTGCTTATTTGTATTCTAAATCCCAGGGAGGCAAGAGATCAGGATAGAAAGAAGCCTATTGCAGGGAGACAGGTAGACTCACTGGAATTAGAACAGATACTGTATTCTGTATTTTTACACTGTCCATTGTTCATATATGACATCTTGTCACCAATATGTAATATTTATTTTCTACATTTTCAGTCAGAGGAATTGTATGGATATTAGCAGATGGGATTCTCTCTGAACTGTTATCAGCACAGCTGCCTCAGAGTGAATTTATTCCCAGTGATACAGGTATAATGCGCGTAGTGAAGCAAAACCTTTGACGCGAGGTTATGGATGGCTGGCAGCCTATGAATTTTTATACTCCTCTGGGTTATTTTACCATAGTTCATATTAATATGACCTCAATGGGACCAAAGGGTATGCAAGATTCATGCAGGATTCATGCAGGGGAATGACAGAATGAGGAGCGAGAGAGCAGAGTTGCATCTATATGCCAAACCACTGTCGTCTGAATTTGGAAAATTATTATTGCAGAGCTCACAGTCATGTCTGGAAAGGCGTGGTAATGGTCTGCCACTTGCAATTGCTGGGAAGCAACAGAGGAATGGGAGGAGCAGCCGTGGCTAACTTCATTTGTACTGGATTCTTCCCCCCACCCAATCTCTCGCCTTGGTCCTTCCGTTTCTTTAAAAAAAAAAAAAAGACTGCAGCGGCACCCTGACCTTCAGAAAACATGGCTGAGCAAGCAACACTCTGTTTGATAATTAAATTCTCTGGTTGGTCAGCAACCAATCAGCTCAGCTCAGGGATCAATGGCTGATTTTAAAGAGTAAACTAATTCACTAATGGTCATAGTTATTCCAATTTACCTGGCTGCTGAATTATTGTGTCCACATCTATTCTGGGAGGGGAAGGATCAATGCAAACAGGGGAGAGGAGTAGCAGAGGAGAGACGGTTGCATCTGTCATGTGATGTAGTGCAAGGAGTGTACACTGAGGTTTATTTGATGGCTGCCCGGTTGAACAGAAGCAGTGCGGGGGCAGTTTATGAGATATTTCTAAACAGGGAATGTCTCTGTCATAAAGCAAGCTAATTAATAAGGTTTCAGTTTAAGTGTGAGTGCAAAGACCATGGATGGTCTAAGACGTGTGTGTGTGTGTGTGTGTGTGGGGGGGGGGGGTGTCAAATAAATTAACCAAGCTAGCAAACCACAGGGCACGGAAATTTAGCATGAAATAAAAATGGAATTCATTCACATCCTGGAGGATTTCTCAGCAATGGAAATAAAAACATGTTGACACTTGCACTCAGATTTCCTTCCTTTACTCTGTTATATTAATACACAGACCTCACCTTTCTATTAGCATTGCAAACGGGGGTGCTAAACTGATTATCGACAGAGTATGTCTCTCAAACAGCATTTTGAAGCGCAAAGGAGCATAGCATTACTGATTTACTTCCATGTTCATCTCATTCCAGGAAAAGGTGTTTTAAGCTGATAGGAAAAACAGCAGGATTCTACCTCTTTAGCCAGAATCACAGTCTTTCACCACAGAAAATTAGACGGTACAACAGGCAAGCCATTTGTCACCACATTTGTCTACCACTGATGTTGCTGGCTACTGTGGCTGCATTACAGATGAAGATTGATCATTTGTCAACTTGCAAATTGGCTTTCAAGTGCTTTCTCTAATTACTCTGTGGTTTTATTGATGAGAAACCACTAACTGCTTTCCTTCGATTTACCTCACTGGGCACAGTCTTTGTTTTGAATATGTCATCTCTCACCTTCCAATAAAGCTTTAAAAGGGAAAATAAAAAAAAAAGAAAAAAAAGAAAAAAGGGCACAATCCTCCAAACATAACAGATTCTGCATGCTACTTCTTGTTCCAAAGTTCCAGTGAAAGAATATAAGAATGAAAGCAAAAATGCCAGCATTAATTTCAGTCCCTTAGCTGGTCATACTCAAAATGCGCGCAGAGGAGCCCCTGACATGAATCACAGACCGAACAGGAGTTGCTGGGAGGATGTAAATGACACTGTTCACACTGCAGACCTTCCGTGCTCATGCATGTAAATGTCAAGTGATGTTATCCACTGTATGGTTCCCACTGACTAGATCTAAAAGGTCTAGACCAAAGCGAGGGATGAACAGGGAGGAAAAGAATCCCTCAGAAGGATGTTTATCTGAGATAGCTTGTATAAACTGCTGTAAGATAAGAGTGATATAAATCTACCTAACCCGCTATCGTGCTTTGCTCTTTTTTTTCTCGTATGCGCACATTTGTTTTACTTAAAGATCTGAAACAATTTAATTTATGCATTTATTTGAAGAAAATAACCATAAAGTCTCACAAAATTAAACAGCTGATCCTCCTTCGTTGTTTCTCCATCCTGTGACTGATTTGTCATAATTGCCAGTGACTGTAACATTTTCTTTTTTCAAATCACACTATGAGGGTAGGGTGCGAAGAAGTGCTGTTGCGAGGCAACTGTGAGACTGCAATTGGATCGCAGAGCTGCATTTTATTTTAGAAAGACATATGTGAGGAAGTATCATCTTATCAAGGTGAGAGCATGATTTCCTCATCCCATTTCAATATGTGTGGTACAGGACTCCGGCAGGAAAAGTAATGTTTTCTATATACTTTATCATCGTGGACTTTATCAGTGCTGGCAAAAGATTAAGCTTCGACAGAATGATGTGTTTCACTCTAACCCCTCCTCCCCCTCCTTAACCTCCTAAAAAACTGTCCTTTTCTACTTACAGATGTCTATATATCAAGTCTGCAAAAAAGGAAAGATAAAAGAAAATGTTTTGCCGGCATAGTTCTAGGAATTAACGCGGCTTCACCTTCTCTCAACAACATTCCACTTTTACACATTTTTTTTAAAGGGGAGCTTCTCTGAGAGAAATACATAACAGCTGCTGTCCTCTCAAGAGAATGGACCACTGGCATTATGTGGAGAGAGGTTTACTCCAGCTGCAGTGGGTTATTTTTGTTTGCTCTTGCAATCCCCATTTGCTCCCTGCACTCTGATGCAATGCCATCTCTGAATTTAGTGACCTCATTTTCTTTCCATTTTGATGTCGACTTTCTAATTCAGTCTTTGACGAATTGTAAATCACGAGACTCTGGCAAGAGTTCCCTCTCTGACCGGCAGCCTTGCTCTTCAGCAGCAGAAGGAATGGGACGTTTAGGCGACGGTCACTGGTCCTATTGTTTCTAATTCAAATCCATATATTTGTGTCAGGGAAAGGGAAAAAAATAGGAGGAAGCACAGACTGTGTTCCATAAATCAGCACAATCTGCAGAGACCCAGAGCAGATGGTGAAAATATATATTAAAAAAATTATTCCAACTCAATTCATTGCAGATTAAGCACTGCAAAGCTTAACTGTGCTATATTATGCATGACTTGGGTCAGTACTGTGTTATTATCAAAATTCTAAAGATATTTTTGCTCAGTGCCGAGTTCAATCTCCCACACAGAATGAACCCACCGTGCTGCTGAGTGAAATGTATTAATCTATTAATATACATAATCTATGGCTTTTGTTTGCTTCTAGCCTCCAGATGAAGTGAATGCAGTTACCATTTGGCCCAAGGATTGCTTATAGTGGGTGCCCCAAAGTAGGGACACTCAAGTCAAAAAATGGATTTGAAATGTTTGATATAACTACAGAGCACGCCGCCTCCTGTTTGCAGATGTGACTGTCGTGAGGCAATAAATGCAAAGGAAACATACTGTATTGGTCCAAACAGGGTTTAAGGGATGTACAGCTTCTGTAATTATAAGTTTTCAGTTTAGTTCCGCTTCAGCCTGCGCTGATACATGTTGTAGCATGATGTGTTTGGGGAATTTCATATTCCTTCTATCGGTTACAGAAATGAAAGAAAGAAAATAGTGCTTTGGGAAATACTATATCACATACATACACTCAGTCATGCGGTATATACCGTACAGCAGATCCCCATGCACAAAGGCATCCTGAGCAGACATTTTCAGGACTGATATGACTAAAAGGATAGTGGATTTTTGCTGAGAAAAGCAATTTTCTTTCTGCACCATACTTCGTCTGCTCTTCTTGGGAGGTTATCGTTTGCAAAAATGTGCCCTTGATATGGGTTAGTGCAGCCAGCATGTACCTATTCCCCATGTTAAGTTTGAAAATAGAGTGCTCTTGACCTCTTGCCTTTGAAATTCTTCCACTGTCACTATATTCCTGCCGTAACTTGTCCTCTTTTTATGCCATAGCTCAGAGGCTTTCGCTACAAGGTTAGCATTTTATTTTTTCCCATCGTCCTGTGTTGCTTTGGCCTCCTTCCTTTCCGAGACAGAAGCAAACTTTATCACAAGCGATGTAAAATGCATGCCTTTATACACTTATTCAAGTCAGCTGTTGTTATATGCACCTCAGTGAATGATTGGCAATAACAGCTTTTCCTTTTGCTGCTCAATAATTAACAGACCAATTTTGCCAAACTCACAGCATGAGCCTCCGAAGAACAGGAGCGATTTCCTGAGGTCCTTTTCAAATGTTTACATTAAGAAAAAGACAGCAAATACCTCTTTATGATTCAATTTTTAATGAGTCGGAACAGGTAATCCTTTGCAGATAGGGTATAAAGGACTTAACTGCACTAATAATAATTATTCTGTGTAGGAATTGAAAAGTCAATACTCTCTTTAGTGTTAGGTTAAAATGGCATGTTTTCATATGAATGCTTAATATTTTTACATAGAGATCAAAATCAAACTATATGTAACATATGTTTCTACGTCTATGATGTCAACTCAAAAAGAAGTTTTTTACTTTATTGAAAAACTCAAGAGTTCATAGTTATGCTTGTCTTTCTTGAGAAATACGTAAGTCAGCCCCACAGTAGCAGAAAAATCTATTTTTAGTCTGAAAAAAAATGTAATCTTTTTTTTTCTTTTTTTTTGCAGGATTTGTGTGTTTATCAAGAGTCTGGTATAACTCATGAACTGAGGAGTAAGAATATTTTGGTAAAGTGGCAAAGGAGGCATGGTAGTCTCGTGGAAGGAATGACCTCATAGTTGAACATGTTAATCAAGAGAGCACTGATTAGTGATTAGTTCCCATGTGGGTAAAAGAGAAGGAGTGAATTTTAGGCTTGCTTGATTGGATGATGAACTAAGAGGAGGTTGCCTCTTGAATTTTAAACTGATAGGATAATGGAGGGAGGTGGGAAAGAACGGATGGCAGCCAAGAGGTGTGGCTTAGAAGGAGTACTATAATGAATGAAAGAGTAGCCTAGAGGTGAAAGAATTAAAAATGAAGTAGTTCCCTTTATTAAACTTTCGCTAAGCTCAATTACAGTGATAAAAGACTTCTCTGATGAACCATTTGAACAAAAGAACATGGGGGGCATCAAAGTAAAAGCACATTTTGTGGAATCTCCCCTAACCTCAACAATACACTGATAGAAAATAATCTGAGGTCACCATCTATTTTTCTTTAAAATGTGATTTGCTTTCAAAAGTTCAATTCCTTTAGCGTAGTCAGATTCCAGTCCAGGCAAAACTACTACTGCTGCACTTTTATTGCTCACAACTGTGACTTGAATGTGCCACGTTGCCTCTTCCATGCCCTACATTGTTGTCTTGTTGGTGTGCTGAGAGCACAAAAAGCACCAGAGAGGATACTGCACAGGCAAGCTTCACCTGGACTGGCCTCTCCATCATTAAAATTAACTACATCAGCTCCATAAGCAAAGGAGCACTGAGGTGTTTTGGGATGGTTAACATTTTTCTACTTTTTGATCATAAATAGGCACAAAAGTATATTTTTATTTGTCCCCGAACAAAGACTCAAGCAAGGACTCAAACAGGAAGGACTCAAACAGGATCCGTGAAACATAAACTGGTTCATTACAAAGCATAGACAAACACCTACATACATCATGTGAGGCATGATGAAGTAAGAGAAATTTGGAGTACCTGTAATTATAATATTTGAGTTGTCTTTGATCACTTTAAGATCAGTTTAGGTTCTGGGGCTAAAGGTTTTGTGAAGAGCAAAAAAAAAGCCTATTTGTGAAAGAAAATAAATAATAAATAATGATTTGACAGGAATTAACATTAAAACATGTTCACATTTAAAGAGGCTAAAAAATCATATGAGATGCTTCTGTATTTATACTGCACATCATGCACCATCTCCGTCAGTATACCGTTTAATATAAACACAAATCTCACTAAAACACACACACACACGCACACACATAAAAAAAAAGCCCTGTCTGGCTCCCTGTATGCCTGTCGGATTTTGTAGTGGTTTTGTGCTAAAATTGCATTTCAGCATAATAAATAGGCCCACAGTGTGCTGATCTGGGATTTGTGATTTTTTTTTTCATAGTTTAAATACTGACTATTATATATCTGTCTTCTCTGTCTAAAGAAAATGTTAATACTGATCAAAAAAAAAAAAAATTCTGGCACTGATAATTTCATGTTACTCCACAATTAGGAGAGGAGTGTTAATGGAGTGAGGTGCCAGATTGGCACAGCACTGGCAGCACTGCACTCAATTGAGGAGACAAATTATTCATAGTAAGAGACTCAATCAATGTGTATTTCCAATGCCTCTGAATTTTTCTAGAAGGCAGGAAGTGTATCACCCTCTGAAGTGTTTCAGAAATAATCAAATTGGGTATGGTTTAATGTATTGTTTCCTGCATATGGATTGACACAGCGGACCAATTATCCTGGAACTTTTTTTTTTTAATGAACTGTACTGTCTGGCTTCTTGGGTCTGAATGTGAAAACAATGTTTGTTTTGCTGACGTGTTCAGCCTGCTTTTTCCAGGTATAGACTTGACGTCAGATCAAAAGCGGTATTGAAATATAGCATTTAGTCTCGTCTGGCTCCCCATCACCTATTTATGTTATCTGATACACAATCATCCCAAAGCAAAGTATAATTACTTCCAACATTGTCTAGACTGTGTTTGACTCAGTGTAAAGCAAGCCCAGAGGTAACAGCACAACGACCTGTTCTACTTTACCACTACATTTCCCATTATTCACGTCCTTTGGCAATCTTTCACACACAGACACGCGCACACACACATATACAGTATATACTCAATAAAAAAATATTTTCTATTATTCTCTTAACCTCCTTCTGCACAAAACCCCTAAAGTTTTAAAAGTCAGTTCTGTATACTGTCGACACTACTTCAGCCTCCATCTCATGTCACATCCCCTCTCCCTTCCTCTTACTCATGTATCCCTATACTCACCTTTTCTGTCACCCCAAACACCCCTAAAATCAGGTGAGAGGTCCCCTTCAATTTCTCTCCACCTCTAATAGGCACTTCCTTGTGTTACATGATCACTGGGTGTCAAGATTAAAGAATGGCTACTGCTTCCCAGGGCAGACATAGATGGGAGACAGAGAAAATAGCACTCCATAATTACTGATAAATCGAGCACACTGCCTCCTCTCCTTCCACTCCCTCCCTATCCACCTGGCCCTGATGTCAATGTGAGGGGCTGAGCAAGTTAAACCGAGAAAAACTTGACCACGCCAGCCACTTTTTTTGCACTGCTGATATTGCAGTTAAGTTCAGGCAACTCAGGGCCAATTGACTGACTTGGAGCTTTTATTCACCCTCCAATCATCGCTTCTTTGAAGTGGGACACACAGTGCTAGACTAAAGCAGCTGCAGCCAAAACACAATGCCACCAGCCCACAGCCTGGGAGAATATACCATACTACACTCTCTACCAAACACAGGTAAGCTGCCATACAGCACATTTTCCTTTAATCTCTGACAGGGTTATAACCTACAGAGGATGATGAATGCACCACAGAGCAAGCATCCCCGTTTACTAAACACCACACATTGCATTGTAAGTGACAGTCGCTGGAACCAGTGGTAAAAAGCAAAAAAAAAGGCCAGATGGTTGGGTCTCACCCCACCACCAGGCAGTTGGGATGGATTCCCAAGTTGCAACCCATTTCCATTGTTTATACTGTAAGCAATCCTAAAAGAATTGGTGGGAAGCAAATCTTTCTGCAGCAAAAGTGTTTTGCTTTCTAGTAGTATTGTACAGTAATGTGAATATTTATTTTAACTGGCATGGAAGCAGGTGGTAATGAGACTTTAGACATTAAGTATCACATTTTACCTGCAGTATAGTAATGAAATTTATGTGCCACAAAGCTTTATCTTGAATAGTTTAGTTAGGCAAAATCAGGCCCACTTAATAGGTATATGAATTTTACTAGACTGATTATCAGTGTGAAGGGCCACCTCATTTCACCGTGATATACAGCTTAATGTGATGTTCATCTGAGCCACTTTATGCTTAGGACAGGGAGGAGTGATCAAGACCTACATGAATCGCTGAATAAGATAATTAGATGTGGGAGGTTAATTAGCGATATGGAGCCAGGCATTTGAAATGCCCCACATTTGACTGGTACTGTAACTCGTATGTTAGAAAACAATATGAGTAACTAATCCTAAATTGTTTGGCAGCATAACGATGTTAATGATAAATGATGGGATTTTCTTTCATTTACATGTATCAAAAGAGCGCTACGTGCGAACTATAAGCACGCTGGCATTTTAAAGGATGCCTCCCTTTCTCTTGCACTGACCCTCTTCATTGCTATCGATTTTATGCCATGTGAAAAACTGTGCAATGGATCTGGGGAATATATGACAGTGAAAAGAGCAGTTGCTGCCGCAGAGAATAAACCTTTGACCTCTGTGCTAAGGACTTTCATGGTCAGAGGAAATACCAAAATTTCTAAGCATAGAGCTTAAAAATAAAAATAATTATTCTAAACAATTCCCCAATTCATCTTAGAAATGCATCCTACAAAGTTTTCAGTTAATTGTGTGCATCAATTCTTTATTATTATTACTTCTCTGGCTACACTTCCCTTTCTACTTTTAGAAACCCAGATGCTTCATCCTCCTTTTCAGAAACCATGCTGACAGTTGACCTAACTTTCTTTCCTGCAAATTGTTGGTGCTTTCATAGATTAATCTTTGGCATGAGGGATTTTGGGGGGGGGGGGGGGGGGCCG
>JAVDPK010002419.1:273696-300871 GCA_034780415.1 Cichlasoma orientale
CCCCCCCCCCCCCCCCCCCCAGAACAAAAACAAAAATCACACACACAAAAAAAATTAATAACACAGCTTGTTGTATTTCTGATTGAAAATTCAACACATTCCCACCCCCCCAACTCGTCACATAATGATTCTTGGTCCGGAACCCTTGTCATTACATTTTAATCCATCGGCTACCTTGGTACAGTCATCTAGTTTACTTAGTTAGGATTAGGAAAAGATCACGGTTTAGACTAAAATACAGCTTTTTCTTAACATTAACCCTTTTCCCAAGTGGAACGAGCTTTTCAGCTATTTTCTTTGTTGCCATGGTGACTCCTGGGGCAGTGATGATAACGGCAAAGCAGATTAAAAATTATTCTTAGAGGGCACACATTAAGCTTAAATGTGACACCAGTGGCTCCCGATCAAGTGGCAGAATCTGACCAGTTGGGAGCAAGCAGTGTTGGAAAATAATACATTTGCCAAAATAGCATAAACATTTTTGAAGAAAGAGGCACTCCACTGTGTCTCAAAATGAACAATGATCTTTTATTAGGGAATGAAATCGAGTGTTAGATTTAGTATTTTACAAATATGACAATATCAATAGGTGTGTGTGTGTGTGTGTGTTTTTGTTTTGTTTTGTTTGGGGTTTTTTTTTTTTTTTTTTTTTTGAGAAACTAGGTTTAAGATAAAACTTTCACTGTTTCAGCATCTCTCACTCAACATCCACCTCTTTGCTTCTTCTTCAGCAGGCACTGCATTTGGGATTTGGCAGAGTTCATTTTTAGTGCTTGCTTTTGTAAGATGTTTAATCCCAGTTCACTCCATTTCAAGTGTAAAATGCTGTTAAAAAGCTAAGCATTTTTTTTTTTAAGTATAGCTTTCTGCCTTATAAACCCAGTGTGTGTCTTGTCAGTTTCTGCCCTGTCCCTCCTACGGCTTCAAATCTCACCAGAAGTATTTCAAAAGCGAAGATTTTCGTTTACACAAGGTCTTTAAATTTGAAAACTGCTCAAATTCACTACGTCATTCCTGTGTCTGACTTCCTGCCCTCCTCATTTGCAAGCTGAACTGCTTTTGAAAAATGTTGCTGTGTGTATGATGCTATCATAGTCAGGGTACAATTAGATCTATTGGCCATCTCGAAACTTGAATACGGAGGAGTTGGAACGATGCAAAGCCAGACAGGAAGCATAGGATGTGAGGAAGGAGGTGTGACATGTGACTCAGGTTTGTGGCTGAAACCAAACAATGGCTCATCTGCCTTCACATGCATATGAACTTGAGTGGCACCCCATTCTTAACCCATAGGGTTTAATATGATGTTGCCCCACCCTTTGCTGCTATAACAGCTTCAACTCTTCTGAGAAGATTTTCCACAAGGTTTAGGAGTGTTTATGGGAATTTTTGACCATTCTTCCAGAAGCGCATTTGTGAGGCAGACCCATTCCATAAAGCTCTCTATGGCTAGCTAATCTGAAGGCCACAAGTTTTGAGGTCTGTAGTGACTGACTCTGCAGATTGTTGATGACCTCTGTCCACTATGAGTCTCAGCATCCGCTGACCCCGCTCTGTGATTTTATGTGGCCTACCACTTTTACTTTTACAGGCATCAAACATCCACCTGGATTCGATCCAAATTGGCTGCCAAGTAACAAGTGAAACTTCTGGAAGGGCGTTTGGACAAGCAATACTACCGATATGTAGAGGCCTTGAAAATTGTATATTTTATTCATTAGCTTTTAATCACATTCTTCATCTTGGGGCAAAATTAGTTTATATTTAATAATTCCCAACAATATTACAGCCTTCAGGTGTGAATTTGCCTTTAAAACACAAGTAGTCATCTGAAAGGACAGGGCATTATAGGAATCAGTTATTTATTTATTTATTTATTTTTAAATGAATGCACTGAGTAAATTAAATATGAGGATTTCATAACTGATTAATAAAAATAAGGCTGGCCAAATATCAGAACACCAGTTAAAGATATGAGGTTACAAGCATTAGCATAGAAAAAGCCCTAAAGGCAATGCCAAATGATAACAAATATTCATAAGTCTGTAGTCAATCAATGTTTCTCAAGCTAAATGTGACAGGAAATAGCGTTTAGTCAGTCAAGCTCTCGTGCTAGAAATGCAAATGTATGCACTGGGACATGCAGGATTAGTGTACACTGAGTTTTTATGTTTAAAATTCTAATTAACACACGTTTGCTGTTGTACCTGATTTGGGGCCTCAGGACTTCAGAAGATGCTTAATGTGCAAGACACACAAACACAAATTCCATCACAGGCAAGGGCAGGTACATAAAAAAATCTATAGGATGGTACTTTTGTGAAAGTGCTGTGTCAGGTCACTGCATGTGCTACTTCTGGAAGCCCAGTGCCTTTTACAGCATAAAATTGTTGAGGAAAAGGAACGCTGTGATAACCAGCTGATTCTCCTACAGCTTATGCTCATTTTGTTACATTTAAAGGGAAACACACTAATGCTGTTGTTATACTTCATTAGATACACCTTGCTAGTACTGGGTTGTAACCCCTTCAGAACTGCCTGAATTCTTCATAGCATAGATTCAACAAGGTGCTGGAAACATTCCTCTGATATTTTGGTCCATAGAGGCACGACAGAATTCCGCAGTCACCGCAGATTTGTTTGCTGCACATCCATGATGAGAATTTCGCATTAAACCACTTCCTAAAAATACTCCAATGGATTGAGATCCGAAGACTGTGGAGGCCATTTAAGTACAGTTAGCACATTGTCATGTTCAAGAAAACAGTTTGAGATGAGTGGATGATTTGTGGCATGGAGGGTTATCCCACTGGAAGCGGGTACTGTGGTCATAAAGGGATCGACGTGGTCAGCAACAATACTCAGGTAGGCTGTGGCTTTTAAATGATGGTCAGTTGGTATGAATGCAGTGTCTTGCTTTTAAGTAAGATGTTTTCCTGACCTATACCTCAACCCCAGGCTCCTCTCAACATAGTGTTTCTATCTACAACAGACATGTTAAACATAAGCACAGCTTTTTGGGTCACTGTTGTTCTTTAGCTGTTCAGGACAGCCTCCTTTTATAGATTTTATACACAATTTCTTTAATATTTACACAAGTGCATTTCTGTACTGAGTAGTCTAAAGACTAGACTGAAGGTTTACATAGGAAAGGTTAGCCAGAAAAGAATATAAGAAATCTTTTTGCAACTAAATTTCAATATTCTCCTTTGATCAGTGATGTCCTGGATTGTAGGTTGCCACTGCCCAGGGTTGCAATATAGGTCAGTGATGCTGATCTTCTGGAATCAGCCAAGAGCACATTGACTCACCAGCATCACACAGGTCATGGGTCAGTCCATGACTCCACTCTCTCTCCAAAAACACCCCGCTGTTTCATTTTTCAAAATTGGGGCATGGCCTAGCTACTGATGGCAACTTCTAATCAACATGCAAGCTTCATATGACAAATGCCAGAGAATTTGAAATGCTTGTTGGATATATTTTCATCTTCTTAAGAAATAATTAGGAGTACCTAAAGTGCTCCAGTGGGGAGTACTTTACACTTGTTAGTCAGCACAAGGAAGGCTGAAAAAGATTAAAACCTTCTCTGTGTGAGATCCTATTAACATTTTTCAGAAAGATTATCTTCCCATGATTGTTCATATTTAAATTATGACTTTTACTTGATAGGCAATACTTAGTGCCTTGATAGGCAAGTCACCAAATCAATTGATGTTCTATGTTTGTTTATCCACTATAACATGTCTGAGAGAACTACTGTAGAATGTGAGTTGTGTTTAAGGCAGGAAGACTGCCAGTTCTTCGAGTGACTTTAACCTTTTGTGATAATTTTTCATGGACAAAAAATGCAAGTGGTCGGGCAAATGGCTGTGACACCCTTAAAAATGACTATGAAATTCTTAGCAAATTTATGGACAATCAAATCTGACCTGCTAAGTCCTTTAAAAGTTGTAATGAGTCACACAAAGTGACTTTTTAAGATTAGTTCAATTTTCTTAAGATGCTGAAATCTACATTATAGGCTTTTTCAAAATCAACTGTGAAAGACAAAAATCACAAAATGTTTGATTTTTAGCTAAAACATTGCATACAATGATGCACATGTTGCAAAGAAGTAAAGTAGATGTATAATCTCAAGTAAGCCTTAATATTATCTTGATTCAATTATATAAGTACTTAAAGTTTGCTTCTATACCCTCACAGGTTTAATCAAGTTTGCCAAAGAAAGTGACATCATTTAGTTATTACTCAGTTTTGGTCTTTCTCAGTATGTGAAAAAGAGATTCTAAGCCAGGATGTCAGTCTGCAGTGACACGCTGACTATATTCTAGGGATGTCACTGAAACTGATACTTAAGTTACTTTTCAATACAAGTTTGAAATTCTAATATCATGACAGTCCTTGTATATACAGTGGATTGTTTTTTCTTAATCAAAAAGCAGGCTGCTTAATAGGAAACAATGTTACTGAGCTGCAGGCTGTTAAAGCAAAAGAGCGACCCTTATTAAGCTGAGGAGAAAAGAGATGGATGTAATTCTCTACAGCTAATGGTTTCATATTATAAACTACAGGTAACTCAATCCATTCTTGATATTAAGAATATTTATTAATGCAGCTTTAATCACTATTTAGTTATCAGATATTTTAGAATGCAGAGCCGAAAAATGTACAAAGTGCCCAGTGTATAAAATGTTTTGGCTGTGAACATTTTTTTTAGGTATGTTGTACAGATGGTAACCATGTACGTAAACATGTATGAAGCATCATCATGCTGATGAAGAACATATGCCACACCACATTGTATTTATACAACACACTCACAGTGGATGGCTGCACAATTATGTGGCTACCCACAAATTTAACAAGGAAATGCAAGTGAGGAAGAAAATCTCCACAACAAAACAAAACTGCCAATTACTGGCCAGAGGTGCACATTATCTTTATGCAGTCCAGACCTAGACGATATACTATATGGGAGGTTTGCATTTTGTAAAATACCTCAGACACATCTTCTAGACTGCAGCAGATCAAATTATATAGCTGTGGTAACATGGGAGGCAAGAGCGAAGCAAATTAAGTTAAAGGCTCTATGTATGATCGTTGACCAGTGTAGACCTGTGCAAATCAAAACATCTTTCTCCTCCTCCACAAAAAAATCAAGTAGATGTACAACACTGCTGTCACCAAGCCAGCAAAGACCAAGGCAATGTCAGGCAAAATAAATTACTGTAGTTATTACTGTGTTGTCCGAGTTATCATATTTTAAGGAGTAATAACTGAGCTTCCTGGCAGTGTTTAATGACACATGGGTCAGGGTTGCGGAGGCTCAATTTAGCATCACTTTTCTAGCCAGTGTCTCCTACTTGGCAAACACCAAGTGTTAGGTCAAGATGCATAGTGTGCAGAGGACTGTGAGTGTGTTAACCCAATATGAAAAGGCCACTTTTGCACTTTTGAAGGCAAAAGCATAGAGAACAAGTATACGAGAAAGATTTTTATTATGATTTTCATGTTATCCACGCTAGTATTTCTCAGGTGATCAGTAGATTGTGCAACATCTGTTCTGTGATTACAGCTCGTGCAAACAGAATTGATCTGGAATTATTGCTGGAGTTGTAGTCTCCAGTTTGACTGCTCGATTGGTTATGCTGTCATCTAGCTAATTATAATGGGTTGGGAGAAAAATGCTAAATTAGCAGCCTTCAGAGTGGCTCCTTTATGCCATAGTTTTAACCTTACCCAATGAAATACAGACTGATGAGCCTAACATAACCGGTGTTTACATCTACTGAATGTTTACTCAGAATTGGCTCTAAACTAACCATGTTAAAAGAAATTAAAAATGGTAGGCTAACTTGTTTACATTAGGATAATGACAGCTTTAGTTTCTGATACTTGAAGTTTCAAGCGTGAATGTTTCAGAATTAGCATATGTCAATATGTTTGGTCTAATAAATGTTTTATAAAGCAAATTCACCAGCTACAGCATCATGCAGTTGCAGCAGCTACACCCAGACCAAAGTCAATGTGAAGCTTCTTCTTCCCTCAAAACATAAAAATTGTATCATATTGGATTTTCTCAAATTCCTTGCTCAGGAAATGAGGTTCATTAGCATCACTCCTCAATGGATCTTGTGCGCGGCGGTTGATATACATTAGTTCTGTTTTTGGAATGTATACGAACAGAGGCTGGCTTCATGTTGTCCATTTTAGTTTTTTATGTTTGTAAAAAGGATAATATGCAGATTTTTTTCCTCCTTACCCCAATTTTTTTTCCAAAATTTTAGTTAACGAAGCTATTCTTTGATCCCAAAAAACATTTTACACAAAATCACCCCCAGGTTTATCAGTAGTCAGAAAGCAAGCCACGTTAGACTTATATTAAATTAATAAATAATGTTTCTCTTTGCTTTTGAGGTTTTGATGTATTATTTAATTCTTGGCTGCAACATAAAATGGCATTTGTGTTCAGTCACAACTATTCAGACTCTGGCCACCTGCTGTGAATAAAGCAAGAAGGAGATAGAGAGAAACCAGAGACGGGCCACTTTACTTAGTGGAAGAATTAGGTGTATTGAATACTTAAATAGTTTATAAAAATAAAACTGTCAGCGCTATGGTGATTTCTGAATCGTTTTCAGCTCCCTCGAGGCTTTGCACAACACCCATATATTTCTTCACAAAACTCTGGAGGCCTTCTTTTGCAGGTTTGTGTCACCCCATGCAAATGTTCAGATGAATGTTGTCTTTAGTGGCCATCCAATAACTAAAAATAAAAATTCTTTCTGAAACTGTGAAATCGTCCTAAGCATTAAAATTGTATGATGTGCAAGAATAATCCCTAGTACTCATCTTTAATTATGTGCCTGTGGCTGAGAATGGCTTTTTGAACACTGCATTATAAAAGCATGTTTAGACTCGTGTACTTTTGGGACTGATAGCACCGGCACATGGGTCAGAAAACCCTCAGTGGAGATCAGCTGCGTTTCTGTAAACGTGCCAATATTTCTGGTAGAGTTTGTCACATGTCATCGTGTGACCCTGTTGTTTGTTTCTGATAAAAACAGATCTTTTTTTTTTTTTTTTTCCAAACCTCTTAGGAGGCAGCCTTCTGGTCACTACAGCTGCAGCCAGCACCCACATAAAAACAATGCTGTGCCAATACATGAATACAAAGAGAGAGATACAGAGAGAGGAAGAGCAGGAGAGATCTGGTGCCAGTACAAGACTGGTGCCATTCTCTATCCAGCACAAAGACAGTTGGAAAAGTAATATTCTTATCTACACACAGAGTGATAAAGAAACAATGTGTACATATGGCGAATGTATTAAGTCTGTCATCATTTCCTTCTAATTATGTTCATGGGCATTTATTTCCTTGTCTTTTAGAATCACAGTCACATGATTTGAAGACAATTTATCAGTAAGTTGCATTGCCAAGGTCTGTGAAAGGACCTCTGCTGCTGAATGTTCTCTTTTCAGTCCTTGAAAGCATTATCAACATTGGGTCATCTAAAGCCACGACACAAATATAGCTTTAAGCCACTGCTGGCATTTTCATTTTGGCAGCGTGATTTAGAATGCTTTCCCTCTGAATATGATTACATGTTGCCAGCATTTTGCCATTGAAAAGGCCACCAGATTGAACGAAGCATTCCGAATGAGGCAGCTTTTCTTCTGCAATTTCCGCTGCCAGTGCAATTTTCTCTACTGTACATCTAGAGAAGAAAGCAGAACAATATCACAGAGTTAAAGCACTGGCTTTTAGCGTAATGCTCATTTTAAAAAAAAAAAGAAGCCTAACTTACATTGCAAATTCAGTATGCAGGGTTAGTTTCAGTGGGATGCCACACAGACCTTTTATAGCATGCTCTTTAAAGGCTTGATTATGCAGTATAGATTGAGATCCTGCATTTGGTCATTACTCATCACATGTGTGACTTCAGTATTAGTTCAATGAAACTAATGCTTTGTACTCTCAGCCTGGTAATTATAACTGCAACTGCATTTTTTTTTCTAGGTGCATTTGATAACACTCCATAAAGCTACTTTGGCCAGCATTTCAAAAAGAAACATTGACAAACAAAGCAAAAATTGCAGTGGCAGCCGTGGAATGGCAGATAAATGTTTCCGGACTAATTTCAAACAGAAGCTGCTCCTCTAATTTCATAGACTTGGTATCAGTATCATACACAGTTATCTTGCCTTTAGCCACACAATGACACCTATAGTGTAAAAGAGCATGAGCTCCCCTCGCAGTTAGCCGGTGGAACAGCAATCAAAGCAACTTGAGTGAACACGGAACGGCAACTTTGCCTCACTGGTGACACGCGCGCGCACACTTACAACAAAACAAACACGTACGTGCTTGCTCTCATGTACGCGCACCCTGATGCTTTCATAGCTACGTACAGGACAGGCCAGCAGGCGCGCACGAACACTGATCCGTGTCATAACAGGCAGTGACTTGAAACAATATAAAAATAGTATTACAAATAGTAAAATAAAAACAACAATAATAACAGGAAGCATGGCCGCAACTGATTTCCTCTTTATTATTATTAATAATATTAATCCACTCATTTAAAGTTAATGCAGCTTCCAGAGTGAAGTAATCATCGGGGATGCAAAAAGCTACAATTGGACTGCAAACAGAAAAAGCTTGAATGCAAATGTTGATGCTGATACAGTGATCTACAGGCCTGCTTTACACCTCTACTCTAAATGTTGCCCTGGACTGCCACTCATTGAAACGGGTCTGTGTAATGTGCCAACCCCGAATACTGAGATCACTGATTCTCTCAGTGTTTCGTGCTCCTTTTACATCCGCACTTCTGCAGCATCACCTGGGGAAGATGCTGCCTCACAACGTGCAGCGAGAATGCAGTCGAATGCATATAATTGTGAGAATAACTCATTTGCATAGTGTTCTAAGATGAGGGGTTTATACGGCAATAAGACTCATTATATAAATTTTAATAGCCTCGGAACGCTACGTCGACATACAGTCCGGGCGGAGCTTGAAAGGTAGCTTCACCGTGAGAAAGAATTTTTTTTACCTCCATCCTGAAAAGGACACCACCGGCCACCCTAGTTACATGCTGACCACGCAACATCGCCATAATTGTGCCACAATATAGCCCTGCCTACCAGACCACTTCCTCGTGGTTAGTGATAGAAAAAATATACATAAGATACCTTCACATTATGTTAGAGGTCTAAGCCAATATATACCGTACTTACCTAAAACTGACTCTCCCCTCTTAGCTGTATTTGTGGTCCAAGATTTGTTAGTTCTCTCGCCAACAACTTCTGCTGGAGCATATGTATCCAGTGCTCATGCTGGTGGCTCAGTCGGTGATGTTGGATTGCGGATGATTTGGCAATCCTTTTCATGCTCAAGGGAAAAAAATCCTCCGTTTCTGCGTGGTCTCGGGCATTGGCGCGCAGATGAATAAAGTAATGAAGTCCGTCAGGAGGGAAAGGAGAAAAGGGAGCTGTAGGAGTGAAATTTATGTCGACGTGTTTGAAACAGTTCTCTTCTCTTTTTTTGTCACACTAGGAGCCGTTTGCGGGTAGAGAGGTGTGGATGGATATCTAGGAAGGGAGGCTGGGATCCACAGACGGAGGGCGAGAAAGGGGAGGTACAAAGAATACAGTCTCGTATTGTAGAGGACGGTCATGGCAGGCAGTGAGGGGTGGGTCTGGACTGTATGAGGCGGAAGGCGAGGGAACTGAGGGTGGATGAGGATAAGAAGCCGTGTCGTGACTTTTCTCAGCTGATAGGTATGCTAATTATTTACACCAAGGCTACAGGATGACCACCAGAAATAGCACGGTCATTGCTCATTAAGGTGCCAAAATTTGGGTAGGATCTAGAAAGGACATAGGCTTATTAAGCATGCAAGGTTTTTAGAGACAGCTGAAAGCGCAACAAAGTGAGAAGGCGTTGAGTTGCGCAGAAGGTGTCACACAATGCCACGTGTAGGCTGTGTACTTTACATAAAAAATAAATAAGTAAAAACGTGACTGTATGTCTGTGTTATTGTGAACTTATGATGACTTGCCGTGAAACTCATCTTCAGAAAAATTCAACATATCCGAGGCTCTGTGGACTTGGTAATTAATGTTTTGTGGAGCAAAAATTGTCTCGCTGTCCCAGGTGCTGAAACACAACTGAAGTGAAGTTCTGGTTGCTGTCCATGGTTCTGAAAAGCAACAAGGAAAATTCAGTTTTTCTGTCCATGATTCTGAAACCTGCTGAGTAGAGCTGTGGTGATTTGTGTCAAGTAACAATGTTAGCTCACTGTGACAGGTGTCATGGCTGCTGAATTCATTAATGCATACAAGGTATTAAACATATACATTCACTTCATTAATGACAGGTCATAGTTGCTGATTGTAGTGGCTTCAAACAGATGGTTAGGGCTTATAATTCTATAATAACACAGTAGTGGCTACATCAAATTTGTTTAGGCAGGCTGGCATTAAACTGGGGAACCACTGGCATTAAACTGGGGAACCACTGGCATCAGTTCTAAAATCCTTGCTATGTTGCTGGTGAATGGTATATTTTGACAACATATGGTCAGCCAAGACCAAAAAAAAAAAAACAAAAGCTCGGCCAGTAGTGCTCTACCCACTGTGCTAGAAATTAAATCAAAATTATATCAGTGTGTACATCATTGGATGAGGACATCTCTAGCACTGCAAAATAAATCATAGAATAACAGCTACAATGTGCAGTCTATTTTTAAAAGCCATGGAAGATTTTGAATTGTTTTACAGGCGATCTAAAATTCTTAACATATAATTGCAACAAATCCTCCTCAGGTTATTATGCATTCTTCTACATCAGCATTCATCTTAGCACAACCTGCTCTGTCTTTCTGGGGGTTTTTTTTGCCCATACTGCTGAGATTTAATAAATAGAAACATGAACTGCACACTTAAGCTGGTAACATAGCTGCTAAAACTTTGCCTCAAACCATCTTTGGTCAGGTCAACCAAAGTTACTTAATATTTAAGGTACCTTGTGGGCATTTTTTTACATGTTAAGGGGTCCATTATTTTGGAAGCATCACACTGATTTAGTAGCAATGTGTATACATGTAGATAGATATAACCTGAAGAACGATGAATGGGATTATGTCTGTTTCATTTAGCTGAACCCACCAGTGTAATTGTTACTTAAGTTTACCCTTCCTCCCTTAATGTAATAGTTTTCAGAAATGCAAAGCAAACACACACACAAAAAGAAGAAATGCATAGCAGGCATTAACTGCTCCACTGAGTTGGCATGATGCTGCATATCAAGGGGGCTAATGTTCTATTTAATAATCCAAAAAGGATATATTAAAAGTCTATTTGACCACAGGTTTTTAGATGGTTTCAGTCTTTATCGTAGCTCAAGCTGAAGCATGTCAAATGGATACATTTTGAACTGATTTTGACATCACTATATCCACTGCTGTCACAGAGAGTTTTGCAACTCACTAGCTCTCCAATGGTCCACTTGCAGTCAAGTACTTGAAGCATCCACCATCGGGTAAAGAACCTGGTGGAGCCAACATTGCATGGAACTCAATGAGGCTAAATGGATAAATGGTGCCATTACAAAGTCATTAGCCTGGAAGTGGTGGTGACACGTGACAAGTTTCTTTTGCAGTTGTAGTCATAAAATGCTCCAGGGATCATTGATGTTACATTTCACAATTCACTTGGTATTAGCTTTTAATTTGAAATCTCCCCACTTCTTTCCAAGATTTACTGTCACTGAGGGGAAATTACTGACATGTTCAATATGGCTCTTAAATTTAATTATTCTCATTTTGTTTAAAAATCTGGATTCCTGTCTTCTGCAATTGAGTAACACCATAATGTCAAACAATAACTGAACAACTCATACCTTTTGTCAGCGATTACATTCCAACAAAGTAAATATCAGCCGGTCTGTGATACATAAGCCACCTGATTTTCAATGGGACGTTTTGCAAATGTGCAGTTGCATATCGTATTGCTGTCAAAGCTTCATCAAACACAACAAAGCAAGCAGAGTGCTTGATGTGGATTTGTACGTATACGTTATTCCATGTGTTACTGCAAGTGGGGCAGAAATACTGCAGACAAAAGCTATTTTGTGAATGCTGGTCATGAATGCCACAGTAAAAAAAAAAAGAATCGAGTACCACTGTTGCATTGGGCTTACCTGTAATGAAATATGTACTACTCTAGTGTGTTTGTGTGGTTGGGTCATAGTGAGAGTGTTGGAGAGATGCATATCCTGAGTTTCCTCATGTCCACAGGGTAAATACTAGTGAGGAGCTGCTGGCCTACTGTAAAGAAAGATGGACAATTTGAAGAAAGGAAAATCCATTATTTTGAAAGAAGTAAATTGTGTTCAACACAGTAACAGTAACATTTTAAATGACTTTATGCTAAAAACTAGTTTGGTTGAAGACTCAAACTGAATTCCAAACAAAATTAGACTGTGCAGGATTTTTTTTTTTTTTTTTGTCTTCTTGCTTGTTTTGTTTTGTTTGCTTCGTATTTGCAGAACAGGAACAGAACAAAAAGGAGCACAAGAATCCAACTAAAAGGAAAACAATCCATTGGATTGGCATGGTCATAGAGCTACAGTAGACATTGAAGATATAACAGTTCTGGCCCTGCCCCCCATAACAAGGCATAGGGGCTGAAGTCAGTGGTGGGAACTAAGCTACTCAGGGGGGCAACCGATAGGCCTGCAAAGGAGACAGGGCACTTCAGGGGGCCACCCGGGAGGCCAGCGTTGGAGGCAAAACAGTTAAGTAGGCTGGCCAGAAGGCTAGCAGCAGAGATGGAGGTACTGTGGAGGCCAGCTGGGAGGCCAGCGGTGAAGACAAAGCACTGCGAAGACCCTCTAGTGTCTTGGTTAAACTCCAGCATTTAAGGATACCTCAGGATGTTTAGCTGGAGGCCGACAATGGCGATGAAGACCGCCCGGTGGCCAGGAAAGAGGCAGATGATCGGACACCTCAGGGGGCTTGGCAGGAGACAGATAACAGTGGAGACGACCCCCAGCTGACATGGCTTGAGTGCAGCGACGGCGCTGGCCCTCGAGTGACATGTCTAAAGGTCAACATTGGTGGAGAAGACCTTCTTGGGACTGGCGATGAAGTAGGTCTTCTGGACGCTGATATTGATGGAGGTGATGGGACATCTCTGGCAGTGCTGGACCCTTGGACTCTGGACTTACAGACTTAGATGGAGCAGGGTCCACAGGCTTAGGTTCAGGTAGCTTGGGACCCATAGACACAGGCTCAGGCGCCATGGACGATGCAGGCACAGGACCCTCGGGCCGGGGCTCTAACATCGTAAAAGAAACCACAGGCTCAGGCTTCGGTGACATAGACATAGGATTCTAAGGCACCAGCAGTGTGGGCATAGGATGCTTGGGACTTGACATGGACGTAGGAAGAACAGAAGATGGGAGCTGCTCAGCAGGGCATGTATTCTCCTCCGATGACTGGGGCTTTGGCAGCTCTGACACAGGTTGCTCGGGGTGCACTGGTTGCACTGGTTGCTTAGCTATCTCTTTGAATTACTGGGGCTGAGACTGTCGACTATCCACCTTCATCCTAGGAACAGGAAGGGGTGCCGGGACAGGCTGGGCCTTAGGTACACTCACCTTAGGAACAGGGATGGGTGCAGGGACAGGTTCAATCTTTGGGTAGGCCTCGGGTTAAGAAATAGTCTCTGGTGGGACTGGCAAATGTGCACTATAAACAGTCTCTGGGGCGCAGGCTCCAAAACAAAAACAGTTTGAGGTGGCCCCAGTTGGAACACAATAAATAGTTCGACTGAGAAACACACATACACATTACAGTCTCTAAATAAATAGTCTCTGAAGGTGAAGGCTGTGGAATATTGTAAATGGTGTCAGCTTTAGGTGACTGAAAAACACAAAATTGTCTCATTACTTGCTGGCTCAGAAACACAAAGCACACTCTTATTGTTAGTTGGCTCTGAAACAAAAAGTTCAACTTCAAGAGGAAATATAACATTGCTACTGACCAACTCAGACATAGAAAATTCCATTTAATTTTGAACCAAGAAATGAGTCTTCGGGCTGAGATGGTGATGGAGAGTTGTCAGACTAAAGAAGTGACCATGTGGTAATGAATTGCAGGAGTGATGAAGAATCCCACCCTTTGACCAGGGGGTCATGTTCAGTTGCATCTTTTTGTCAAGGAACAGCTGTGTGGCAATCAGGATTAGGATCCAGATGCAGAACTCAGAAGACAAGGACTGAACTTAAACTCAGATTTATAGCTTGAACTCACAGGGAGTAAATACAAAATAAGGAGCCAGGAATACACAATCTAGGAACACAAGGAGCACACAACATGAGGAGAGGACCTGACAAAGAACATAGGAAGACTCAGACAATATATTTATACAGATAAGGCAATCTGGGAGATAAGACCTACCAGGAAACACAGCTGAAACTCATTGGGGAAACAAGATTGGGGAATGTGAACAGCTAACACACAGGACAAAATAAAACAGGAAATATAGCTAACACTGAGAATAGAAACATATATATTACTGTCAATATGGTCGTTTAATATACTAATGCATCTCAAAAAATGTGAATGTTGTAGAAAAAAATAATTTCAGAATTTAATTCAAAAAGGTAAACTTTCATATATTCTATATTAATTACATATAAAGTGAAATATTGCAATCCTTTTTTAATTAAGACGGATCATTAAAATCAGAATTCCAGTTTCTCTAATTATCACAATATTTCCTAAGACCAATCAAAAATGATTTATAATACAGAAATGTCCCTCTTCCGAGAAAGACTTTTATTTATGCACTCATTGCTTGGTTGGGGCGCCATTACAACAAATTACTGCATTAGTGCAGCGTGGCATGGAGGTGATCAGTTTGTGGCACTGCTGAGGCGTTACTGAAACCCAGGTTGCTTTGATAATGGCCTTCAGCTCATCTGGATTTTGAGGTCAAGTCTTTCTCACCTATTTCCTTTACAGTTCTCCAGGGCTCACATCAGATAAGTTGGCTGGCCAGTCAAACACAGCAATAACATGGTCAGCAAACCATTTGGTCATAGTTTTGGCAGTGCGGGCAAGTGCTAAGTCCTGCTGGGAAAGGAAATTGGCATCTCCATAAAGCATGTTAGCAGATGGAAGCATAAAGTGCTCTAGAATCTCCTGGTAAATGGCTGTATTGACTTTGGATTTGATAAAACACAGTGGACTGACCAGCAACTACAGATGACATGGCACCCCAAATCTTCAGAGACTGCAGACACTTCACACCTTGCATTTGGTGCTTCTCAAGACTCTAGGAATTCGATTTCCAAATTAAATGCAAAATTTATTTTGATCTGAAAGGAAGACGTTAATAATAATAATAATATAATAATACCTTTAATTTATAACGCACTTTACATTTAAAAAAAACCTCAAAGTGCCACAAAACAGGAACATTGCAGCAAACAATAAAAGTGTAAAATACACAGGGTAAGACATTATAGATAAAACAATAAACTTAGGTGTGGAAATTAAAAGCTCTTAAAAAAAAGAAAGGTCTTTAGGCCCTTTCTAAAACTGTCCAGAATTTGTGGTGCTCTTAATTCAGGTGGAAGTGAGTTCCATAAACGAGGGGCAGTCACGCAGAAAGCCCGATCTCCCATGGTCCGGAGACTCGACCTGGGTATGCTAAGACAGTTTGTGTGAGCCGATCTGGAGGAGTGAGCGGTACATTTTGGAGAAAGAAGTTAACCCTAACCAAATCACTGAGCAACAGTCATCTCTCTCTCTCTCTCTCTCTCTCTCTCTCTCTCTCTCTCTCTCTCTCTCTCTCTCTCTCTCTCTCTCTCTCTCTCTTTGTCTTAGCCCAGGCAAGACAATTCTGATATTGTCTCTGGTTCAGGAGTGGGCTGATATTAGAAATGCAACAATTGGAGCCACTTCCCCGAAGATGTCTGTGCATGATCATATTGATATTATATCTACTAGCCTAAATTATATATCATGATATTTTGTCTGATAAATTATCCAGATATTATGGAAATAGGAAAAAGTTTTTGAGGGATATGCATTACAAACAGAACTGTAATGTACTGTAGATGGCAAAAAGTCACCTGGGGTGCCTCCCTCTTCTATTCCAGTACGGTTGTTATTTTTAATGTCCATTAATGATTTTCTGATCACAGTATAATTTTTGCAGATTTTTTTTCTCTTTTACAGTTTTGACTATTATGTATTTGGAGTCAGAAATAATAATAATAGGGCGCCGGGGTGGCTCAGGGGTTGAGCAGGCGACCATATGCATATGCCGCGTAGCTGTGCGTGCGGCGCAGGTTCGAGTCCTGGCCTGTCGCCATTTCCCGCGTGTCTTCCCCCATATCTCTCCTCCCAATTTCCTGTCTCTCTCCACTGTAAATATAAGCCGCTGTGGCCAAAAAAAATCTTTAAAAAAAAAAAAAGAAATATTAATAATAACAATGTTCTGCATTAGTATTAGGGTTAACTGTTGTTACTCAATTAAACAAAACCAGATGACCTCTTAAAAACTCTGAAATTGGTGAATGAAATAATCAGCACTTGCACTTTTTAACATGTAATGGTCACTAATTGGGAAATGGACTCGTACCTCTGTAGCACCTTTCTACTCTAAATGAACACTCTTAAGTGCTTTTTATTACAAGCCACATTCACCCATCCACACACATATTCATACAATATGGTGCCTTAAAGTGATTTCTAACTATCACACACACTAACCTGATCTACACATCAGGAGCAATTTGGGGTTCAGTATCTTGCCCAAGGACACCTAGACATGTGGACCGAAAGAACCAAACCACCAATCTCTCAATCCTTCAAACGACATGCTCTACCTCCTGAGCTACTAGTTCTACTGCTATAAAAGATTGCAATTAACTAATACTTAATACGCTGATGATTTCATGAACTGAGACTTGGATACAAACAACATTTTTTTGCCTTAAGTGGAGAAAAATATAAACAGTTGTTACGGCTGCGTGCCGTATTGTGTTTGTGCACGTGGGGATCGCTCGTTCGTTTAGTGTGTTTTTAGCGTCGTCTGCTTTTATCCGCTTTTACCGCTTTTAGCCGCGCAGGTGTGCCTGCGCGTGGCCACTTTTAGCTGTGGTGTGTGCTCTCCCATCACCTGTCGTTGTGGTGCTGCTTCCGCACCCCCCCTAGGCTAGCGGGTCGTAACACAGTAGATTTAAATGTTACTTGGACAAAACTTTTGGTGGTATAACTGATACTTCAGAAAAAACAGAATTTAGTTGAGTTTGAACTACCAGGATTGTTTACTGCTTTCACTGAAAAGTCACAGAGCTTGAGCAGAGCGTGCAATATTTGCTTAAATTGAATTAACATATTCAAAACTGTCACAATACACTTTGTGATGAAACAACTATAAGCAACCAATTAAAGCTTGTGTGACTTGAAGTTGAACATTTAGCAAGTATTCTCTTTTTCTAAAGTATTTTAAAAGACCACAAACAAACAAGAATGTTAAGAATTTTTTTTTTTAAAGGACTTAATTTGGAGTCACTGCATTACAAAAACTTTCTTGGATACTCATGTTCAATCTCTCTTAATGCTATTCTAAACAGCAACATGCTTCCATTCACCATTATTCAGCATTCAATTATTTGTCAGCATGAGTTCCTCGATGTCGAAGTTTACCAAAGTTTGTACATTGCAGCATTATGGGTGTGAAGGATATCACTGTCAGTTAAAAATACACTTTGCAGATTTGACTCCATTAGCCACATAACTACAGTAATTGGGCCATATTCAACAGCAACCCAGGCACAAAACCCTTACAGGTGCTAAATTTATCAGGACTGTAATGATTTCATATCTACCTCCTTGTTGGAAGCCATGGGTTGAATCTTCCTCCAAGCTGCCCAGAAGACTATTACTGCATACTAGATTGACAACTTACTAATGGCTGATCTCTGAGGCTTAGGCCACAGAAATGTTTCTACCCTGGTGTTAGTACACGCTGTTGCGGACGCCTGTCACACTGTACCCAGACCTCTCCCTGCCAGTGCTATGAAGGAGAAGACAGATGTCCAAATAGCCAGCAGGTCCATCAGTCATGAGTTTGTGTGTGTGTGTTTTTTTTTCCTCGCAGGGCACAGAAAGGGGGGTCAAGTCAGAGAAACACAGATGAATGAGGATGACACCATTCGAGCCTCACTGCTACTATAATGAAAAACATACTCATTTTGGTCAAGCTTTCTGGATAATAAGACAGCCAGATGGATTCACACACAATGGCAACAACTTTTTAATAGTTTTACACACATGAAAACTAAATTCAGCAGTAAACATCAGTCTAAGAATGCAGTTAAGTGTGTTAATTGATACTTTAAAATCCACCAAACACAACAATTTCAGCAACTGCAAAAGAAGGAGAATACCAGTAAATTGTGACTTTACCAGAGTGTACTCCAAACTGTACTCAATTTGAAAAAAAAAATATATATAAAGAATTGACTAATGGTTATTACAAATGGAAGTAAAAAGAGGAGCTAACATAATAGTAAATCCCTGTGTTTAAACATAAACCCTGGCAAATGTCATTATTAAATACATTCTGTTACATAATTAATTCAGCAGGGACACATATGTGTTGTGGTGTACTTGATCCAAACATGATTTGGAACTGATGGCACTTTAATGTTAGGCATCGTTCTGTAGCATAAGGCATCACTAACACAGACATTTCATTCATTTAAACTTCAATTTGCATTTGTGATCCACACAAATAAAAAAAAAAAACAATTCACAGCTGTCCAGTCTTATTGATAATAAGCTTCACTTTAAATGGTGACGTATTTTTCCAGATCACCTGTGGTGACCCAGTAATTAGTCCAGTATGGGTCTGTGTTTAGGAGGTACTTTAAGACTGGGAAACTTTAAACAATTTGATTTTATTCTTATTAACTTTGACAGGAAATAAATTGTGTGAACTTACAGCCAGAATTGTATTAAGTTTGTTTTCCTGCACCGTGTTTAATATTAAACTGTAACTCAAAGAGCAATACATTTTCTTCCAGTCACTCACTTGAATTACTCGTCTGTTCGAAGCCTGCTGTGACAATGCAAAGAAAGCTTTAACTTAGTTGCAAAGACCTTGAGCGATGTATAAAATATAGTAAGCATGTTGTTACAGGTTATCTCACCACATGTGGCAAACGTTGCAACCAGTATGTGGGTGGCTGCTCAGCATGCACTTACCATATATCTAATTGCCCATCTGGCACAAAAGCAAAGGACTGAGCACAGTGTGGGTGCTCACCACCTTAGGGTTTTGCAGATAATTAAATGAAAATTTTAAGGGCTTCTTTGAAGATATATTTTTGAATGACTGTCAGAAAAAAAACGCACATGTCTGCCCAGTTTCATGTCACCTTTAAGGTATTGCTTGGTTGTGCCATCACTAATTCCAGTCAGTTCCTGCAGTACTTGGTTTCCTTCACTAATTGGAAAAGGAAAAGGGTGAACCTGATATTCATTTTACCAGCTCAGCATAGTTGTTAGCGTTGTCATGACATGTAGAAGCCTGCATTTAGATCAAAAAGGAGTAATTTTATGGAGTTAGTGGGATGAGACTAATTTACTAAATTGCTCATTTGACTTTACTGAATTGTTCCTGATGTGTAGCAGCGGCAGGAACTATGTAAACAATGAATTTTGTATGATAGAAAATTACTGTTGTAAAATATTTTGCTAATGTGTTAATCAAAATGAGCAGCAATAGCTGTGTGTGTAACTGCAACAGCACTACGTATTCATAAATGTAATTTCTTAATGTATTTCAATTGTAATTTTCATGTGACAACGATCTTCAGACTGTAATGTTACATCTCTAAATGTTTAATGTTTCATGTATGAAAACAGGCACTGAAGTTTATCTCCGGGAATCTTCAGCAGAAATGTGGGCCAAATTAAGAATCTAACGCCTTCAAATTGCTGACTTTAGGGAGTTCTCTGCTCTTATTGCTCTTGGCAAACCATGCAATTTAAACAAAAAAAACTGGGCTTTGTTTGTTTCTCGTTCCAGACAGAAAAGAAGAATAAACATGTGCAATAGAATTACAATTGAAAAGAAAACAAAGCTGCCTTGAGAGCAGTTGTTCAGTCTAAATAATTAAACAGTGATTAGGACGTGACCAGAGGCTGTCTAAAGGGCTCAGCAGCATACTGTGGACCGGTCTGAAGCTCTCTGTTCTCAAAATATGCATTATTCTAGCCAGCAGTGACGGAATCTCATGCCTCCCACTTTTCCATTTTCCACTTGACAGCAACTCTTACTGTCCTTAGGATTCTCTTCCCCACTCTAATTCTATATCTGCAATATATATCTGTGCTTTTTTTTTTCTTTTTCAGATTGGATTTTGCTTCTCTGCCTTTTTTATGTGTGTACCCATTCATCATTTATGTATTCAACATAGCTCTGAGAAAACACTCAGATTTGAACTCTGCTTGAAGCATATTGCACTTTACTTTTTTTTATTCTTTAAAGACCGTGTTTTGTTTTTTTTTGTTTTGTTTTGTGTTTTGTTGCAGAGTGCTCCATTGTGAAATTACTAGTGTTACTAATGAAGTGCTAATTTAAGCTGTGATGATATTTTAATCACCCAGTGCACATGGATGCCTGTGGATGTCTGATCCTTGTGGACTTTAACACATCACTGAAGCTTTGGCCTTAAGTTTATAATAGTTTTGGTTAATGTGCAAGTAAAAGAAAAAAAAATCTGCATACACAAATCCCTGTCTCTATGTACTTGTGCTTAGTCCCAGATTCACAAAACACTGTGCACACCTGTTTCTCATTACAAATCACAGCATGGATGCAATCAAGAGAACTGCGTATGAGATGAAAATTTGAGAACAAATGTGGACAGTGAAGGAGAACTGCAGCACATCGCTGAATGCGAGAGAGTAAATGAAACAGAAGAAAAAACATAGTTTGAAAGATTGAATTTGTGGATCTCACATAAAAGGGTTTTCGAGGGTCAGCGAGACTGCACGTTCAAAGTTATGTGAAAGAAAAACGGCGGCTGAAGCATGCACAGAGCCGGTCCTAAAGGGATTGGAGAAGGTGTCAGAACTCCTTCTGTTTGACTGAAGCATTGCCTTCATTCTGGGTCAAATGGCTGTCAGTTCCATTATGCCTGAAAAAAAAAATGCCGACATGCAGGTGTAGTCACTTTAGTGCATAATTGATTCCATTTGCCAATTTAATAGATAAACAATTTTCTGTGGCATTGCCATGCAAGACATAGGAAGCTTTTTTTTTTTTTTTTTTTTTACCTCAAAACATAGACTTTTATGGTTTTGCCTCATAATTACTCAAAGAGGGGATAGCTACTAGAAGGTTGCCAGTTTAATTCCCAGATCAGTCACCAAAACATATTTGGGCATAAAGAAAGACCATTGCTTTTATCTCCCTCATTACCTTCATTGTGATTCCTTATTCTCCTTGCTCCAGTGGCAAACAGACATGGTGTTTTAGTGGGCAGCTGAGCTTTCACATGTTTGTGATGTACATTGCAACTATGTGTGAAAAGGGCCCTCTGGAAAAATGAAGCACTGATCTTTATTTAATTTGATTGCACTGGCTCTCTGTTTTCTATTCATCATGGTTAATAATGCTGTGCGAATGTGTAAATGCTGTGTCTGAAGCCGACGTCTGAAGGAGAAAGAGTTCACACCAGATAGCAAACAACATGTCATAAATATTGACATCTCACTGTGACAGCTGCAAACTACTAAGTTCCTGTCTGTATCCCCTCAGTAAACACTGACAAACACACAGACGCAGACAAAAATACACACTTACAGACACACAAACACCCTTTTGTGTCAACAGAAGACTCTGAGTTGTGTTGAAAAGCTTGTACAGTAGTAAGAGCGACACTCTGTCTTCTAGGGAAAATACTGCCACAAAGAGATGCCGGATTTGCTCTCCGGGACCTGTTTGAGCAGCCTGGTATTCCTGGAGCTCACTGTGCCAAGCATCTGGAGCAAAAAATAGTGCAGAATACAAACAGAATGGGTTTTGCATCATGATGAGAATCTTGTGACAATATTAAAATAGCATGGGAGAAAAGTCAAATCCAAAGTTTGTAGTGACAAAAAAAGATTTTTCTACGATGTGCGCTTGCTGTGGGAAAATTCCTAAATACAGTACATTTGGATTCTGTTCACAAACACGTTCCCACAATGATGCTCTTGTTACTTGACAATTTTTCACCCAGTCCTTGTCTTATATGATTTACTTACTCAATAGCATCTGCTGCTTCATGATTGCACTATTCATGTTAGTAAGGGTCTGTAGCATAAAGACTAAGGCAACATCTTAAATGTGAGTGATGTCTAGATGAAAGCACAATCTCATAAACAGCTGGGATGGGCTTGAAGTTATTGAGCACTGTCAGTAGGGCTGAGAGTTGCCAAATCACTTCATCCCATGTGCCAGTCTTCCTCCAGCTCTAATGTAATTAGTGTGCATCTCCTCTGCCTTCTCTGGCCTTTGTTGTTTGATAAATGTAATTAGATAAAATGAGCACAAGTAAGCTAAGTCCTCACTAGTCTGAAAAATTTGACAAGAAAGTCATTGTCATTAGCAAAGTGGTTCAAAATGTGTTCAACACACTTCTCTTTGAAGTGAGGTTAGAATAGCATGTGCATCTTTTTTCCATAGTTAGACAAAAATTTTAAAACTAAATGTCCATCATTCTCTTCCACTTATCCTGTTCAGGGGTTGCTGGAGCCTATTCCCAGCTGACATAGGGCAAGAGGCATGTACAGGGCATGTTATGCACTGTACAGGTCAACTGCCTGTTGCAGGGCTAACACAGAGAGACAGACAACCATTCACACTCACACCTATGGGCAATTTAGTATCACTAATTAACCCCTGGAACTGCATGTCTTTGGACTGTGCGAGGAAACCGGAATACCCAAAGAAAGCCCATGCAGACATGGGGAGAACATGCAGACTCCACACAGAAAGGCCTGGGCCAAGGTGGATTTGTACCCAGACCTTCCAGCTGTGAGGCAGCAGTGCTAACCACCGTGCTGCCCTTAATTAATTAATTAATTAATTATTCCAAAGATGAACAATATCTGAAAATCCAGCAGAGAGCTGACACAGGACCTGAGACATGCATCTGGCCTTTCAGCTGATCTATCTACTGTTCACCAAAGCTTCATCAGAAATGGCTGCACTTATTTCCCAGTTTGCTAGCAAATATAAAGAAATGCTGGGTGACTCAAAATTTTTGCACAATGTAGAAAAACACAATCTGACTAAACTAAAAAACACAAATGTCTTTAGCAGACCGTCTTAAGATATTGGCACAAAAACGAGGAGTTTGGAACATCTCTCTGCAAAGAAAAAAAAATTTCAGTTCATCAGCGTGTGTGAGATAGTTTTTTAAACTGCTTTCTTTTAGTCAGACCACAGCTTCTAAATCAAATTAAGGTCAGGGTGGGTTTTGACTTGACCATTCCAAAACAAACAATTTCTTCTTTCACAGCCATTCTGCTGTTCATTTACTGAGTGCTTTGGGCCATTTTCTTGTTGCATCAGACAACCTCTCCTAAGCTTTAGCTCAGGGACTGCTGTCCTGACATTCCCCTTTAAATCTCATATTGCAGGTTTTTTTTTTTTAATTCATTGTTTGGTCAGTTGTAACAAGGCACCGAGGCCCTGCGACAGCATAGCACTGCCAGCAATGACACTCTCTCCACGATGGTCATGGCTCTATTTGGATGAGGTTTTGCAGTTGGTCTGAAGTGCTTCTTTTTTCCTTCAAAAACAGTGTTGTAGATGCCAGAGGACTGTGTAGAATATTGAGAAGTGTTATGAAAAAAATCCAGGGGTTTTGTTTGTTTATGTAATTTGTAGCAGGCAGTGATACACTTGTGTGTGCATGTGTGTGTGAGGGGGGGGGGGGGTTCCACTATTCTTAGGTATTTGTTTTTCTGTTAATGGATGCATTAAAAGACTAAGCTAATTGTAGTGATCTCTTGCTGTTGAGGATTTCATGTTTTTGAGAGTTTTTGCTGTTTTTGTGATATTGCAGGATCAACAGTTCTGCAACAGGCCTGAATTCCCCCCATTTGTAAATACAGTAGTTTATCTTATTGTGGATTGATGAACACCAAAGTTTTTAGAAATGTTTTGATAGCCCTTGCCAGCTTTTTACATTTCTAAATTGCTTCTTCTAAGGCCTTTTAAAGTTGATTAGGGCATGGCTGAGAACAGCCACTAAATTCCAGTGAAATATAGACCTTCCCAGTAAACACACTTTCTTTGCCTTTATTTTCAAGGAAACATGCACTTTGGGAAATGAATGGAAAACCATATGGTAGGTAATATATATTTTGACTTTAAGCTTCTGCCAAAAGAAGTGTGTTAGTCCCCCCTGAATGACACTTTTATTATGTGCATATGCCAAATCCAGCAGCGATATCGTACATTCAAAGCTGTTCCAGAGGATTAATTTGACTGGGTGGATAAACCTGACTGTGCAGTTACATAGATAGCCAGCAGTGAAGTTGGAGGGTAAACAGTGTGTGAGGGATGAACTCAAAATGATCCCAACAGAAGATAGTACATTAATACCCAATCAGAAATAATGCCATGCAGGATTAAGCTAGTAAAAAGGTTTGTCCTTTACACTAATGCAAGCAGCACTACATGACTAGCATCTGTGTGATCTCTGTATTAATACCATTTATTTTCTTTTTATTTCACATATACTGTAAATATTTAATGTGTTCATTAAGCTGTGTTTCTACTGGGACTGGCAAAGTAGGAGAGGAGGAAGAAAACAACACTAGCAAGGCTTATGAAACAATGTGATTACATCCAAGCATCCTTATTGGGAAAAAAAAAATTTCCATTTCTTTTCCTCAATTTTTCCCCAAACTCTGTGATTGCAGTTGGTAAGCTCTTCGCTCTAACTTTAAAGGAGCTAAAGTTATACCCACTTGTGTTGTTGTGTTGTGTCTACAATCTAGAATATGTGAGCACTGCTGTAATAAAGTCACCATGTCTGGAAAAACATTGAATCTTGTAAAAAAAAATTATGTTTCAGTGAAATCAAAATTTGTCACACTTTAGTTTTAAATGTTTTAGTCTGTGTATTCATTTCATGCTAAACCACTGCTATCCTTCCTTGAAGAAAATACCCTTTTTCTGTAACGTTCCTCAGGGCATTGCATACAGTATATAGCCATAAAAAGCATGAATTACACCAGGGACTAGAAACAGTTTAGTCCTCCCTGAATTCTAGTTATTGCAGTTTTGAAAAGAGAGAATTGCAGAGACATTTTTTTTTTAATCATTTTGCATTTCCACAGATGATGTTCAAGATTACCAACCAAGTAACCATTGAAAGGCTGAGATTGGAATAGTTGAAAGAGACTCATCACGGTTCCCCTCTCACGTTCAGACCTGCTTTCTCTCTATTTCTCCTCTACCAGCGTGAGTGGTTTCCTCTGCTTACCTCCTCCCAGGAGTAGGCGTGGTTGCCCCAGTTTCCTTTGTCATACCTGATCTTCATCAACTATCATCAGCAGTATATAATCCCAGTTCTCCTCTCCATTCATCACCAGATTGTTAAGCTAGTCCATGTGATAGAGTAATTCAGGCCTCTTAGTTTGAGCCCCTGTTTGCTTGCTAATCTAACTCATCCTCTGTAGTTGCCTGATCTGTCCTCAGTCATCCTGGTGTGCCTGCCTGCCCTGCTTCTAGAGAAAACTGCATGACCCACTCCCACTCACAAAGAACTACTCACCTAAGTTCAAACCTGTGGATTTGGAGAGACCTTACCTGCATGTGAGCCTATGGAGGAAAAAAAGAATTAATCCTGATATACAGTGCCGCAAAAAAGTATTTTCCCCCTTACAGATTTCTTAATTTTTTTCTTTGGGACTCCAGCGAACCACGATGAGAGCCATTATCAACAAATGGAGAAAACCTGGAACAGTGTTGAACCTTCCCAGGAGTGGCCGGCTTATGGAAAATTACTCAAAGAGTGTATTTGATGACTCAGTCCCCTAGTCCAGGAAGTCACAAAAGAACCCAGAAAAACACTGCAACACTGCAAGCTTCACTTTCCTCAGTTAAGCTCAGCAATAAGAAAGCGATGTGTAACAAATATGCAAAAAATTAAATTAAATAAAATTAAATAAAATCAGGAACGTGGGCACATATTTTTCACCACACTGTACCAGTGAAAAAGTCTTACTTGTAATAATAAATAATTGATATACATAATCCCCCTTTTCCAAAAGTCATTGGACTAAGTAATACAATTTTAAATATAAGGGCTGGTTTTAACACTTGAAGATCCTTTGCAGTCAATGATTGCCTGAAGTCTAGAACCCATGGACAGGAGACAGTGCTAACATACTGCATCACCATGTCACCCTTTTGGGTTGTCAGTGTTTATGAAATTATGCTAGTTCACACTTTCTGCAAGTCAAAATCTGATGTTAAAGAAGGGTTTTTGTCATGATCCTGTGTTCTGGACTGAGCGTTCTCAGTTTTGGACTTGCTGTGATTTCTGTTTGACTAAGTTTGTTGTAGTTTTGCAGTTTTGAGTTTTGCCTAATATTATGCTTTTGCTTAGGTTGCGTTTTCTTTCGTATTTGTAGTCATCATTTAAAGTGAATTCCCTGGAGTTTCAGTTTTCCTGCCCTCTTTTGTTCCCTGTATTTTAAGTTCCTGCCATTATATTAGATAATCCCGTGTTTAGTTACTTCCTGTATTATTTAGCTAGTCTCTTGTCTTGTGTGCATTTTGTTTAGTTTTGCTTCCCCGTCTTGTTTGTGTGATTACCTGTGTTCACCTGTCTTGTTTTCCTCAGCTGTCCTCTCTTCCTAATTACCTCGTGTGTATATTTAAGCCCTCAGTTTTCCTCAGTTCTTTGTCATGTTCTGCCCTATGCTGTGTGTTCCATGTGCATCCCTAGAGTCTAGTTTGGCATTCCTTGTTCCATCCTGCCTTGTTTGTATTTTTGTGTGTGTGTGTGTGTGTGTGTGTGTGTGTGTGTGTGTGTGTGTGTGTGTGTGTGTGTGTGTGTGTGTGT
>JAVDPK010002420.1:18930-46111 GCA_034780415.1 Cichlasoma orientale
GTGTGTGTGTGTGTGTGTGTGTGTGTGTGTGTGTGTGTGTGTGTGTGTGTGTGTGTGTGTGTGTGTGTGTAGGTGTTTTAGTTTGGGTTTTTTTAAGAAACGTGACCATATGGAACTCATTAAATGTGGGCTGATTCAGCATGCTGACATTTTTTGTGTTTCCACGTGAGTGCGTGGGTCTGTCACCTCCAGGTTCAGTAAGTCAAGTACCACACCCAACCTCC
Source organism: Cichlasoma orientale (assembly GCA_034780415.1). Taxonomy (NCBI): domain Eukaryota; kingdom Metazoa; phylum Chordata; class Actinopteri; order Cichliformes; family Cichlidae; genus Cichlasoma; species Cichlasoma orientale. The sequence goes on from JAVDPK010002420.1 coordinate 19,155, forward strand.
ACCCGCAGACATGCAAACATAGAGACATAACAAAATTCAATTCAATTCAATTCAACTTTATCCATCCATGCATTTTCTTCTGCTTATCGTGGGGGTGGGGGGGACCGGAGCCCTCCTCTATAAGCTGACTGAGAGACCAGCACAATGTTAGATCTGGGAGAGAAATACAGCTGTGACACTTGTACAATTAAGGTAAAATCTTCCAGAAGTACTGCCATTAGCAGGACAGAGTATCTCTGCACAAAGGTGACAAATCATGTTTTATGGTAACAGCAGAAAATAAATAATAACTCCACAAAAATCAAGTCACAGATGCTCTTATTGGAGCCTACTTTTGTAATAGTTAATTACCCAACAAGTACAATCTGAGCTCAGCTTATTAAACCACTGACTGGACTGGATCAACATCAAAGTTCAGTCGTACTCAGATGTAAGCGTTTTGCCAAGCACTTACCCAACGCCATCAAAAACACAATTTTGTTTTGTCTGACAGCCTGTAATTCCTCTGCATTTTGTAAGATAATGCCTCAACTTGACGGACTTTATAAGCCCCTGAAAAACACATCAAAGGAAATATGCAAATTGACAGTGACAGAGGCAATATAACTTTCTACATGAGTTAAAAAGCAGCACTGAAACTGGATCTAGTAGCTCAACTGAAATTCAAAAACGTGACCAAGAAACCTTTAGAGAAATACAGTACATTACTAAACTCATTACTCATTTATGTAGCTTTAGAGAGCTACACTATCAAACTGTGTTTTGACACTCTAACCGTGGACTGCATAGGACCCCTGGTTGTGCATGCAGAACTGCTGAACATATTATCCATTTAATAGGATACTTATAAGGAGTAGGAGAGAGAAGAGGAGGAAAGTGAAGGAGGGACAGCCAAAGTCAAAGGGCATGAAGGGGGCAGGGAAGTCATTGGCGAGAAGATAGAGAGGCTGAGTGAAAGAGTGGAGCAAGCTGGAGAGGGGAGTGGAGCCCAAGGGGGAAAGAGGGGGAGAAAGGGGGGGAAAGGAGGGGAGGAAAAAGAGGGGTGAAACTCCTAAAAGACATAAATAGGCGGAAAAGGACTTGGAGCTTTGCAGTCACTCGTCCCGACAGCCACATCCACAGCTCTCCTCTCCCCTTCTCCTCACCTCAAGCCCTCTATTCCACTCAGCTGCAGTCCTTCTTTCATCTGGAACCCTGAGCAAAACCAGTGAGTAGTTTCTACTGCACACGTTTACCCTGTTTCTGCATGACCTTACAGAGATCCTTACAGCTGGAAGACTACTTAGACTGCTAATCTGCACAGATTGATGGATGTGACAGTCAACAGCTACTAAGAATTTTTTAGACACTGAAATTTTAAACAATTATACATTATTTAAGTGACAATATACTCAGAGTAAGCAAAGGTGATAAGAAAATGTAGATCTAGCAACCACTTTGATTTAATTTTAAATCACTAGATTAAGAACAGAATTTTTAACAGCGTAACTACAGCGTAGTGTACTGCTCTCTGCAGTACACTACGCTGTTAGGATAAAGTGCCCTGCAAAAAATGTGTTGCAATCTCTCTGAATGTTGTTTATTTATATACTTCCTAGAAGAAATCATGCAGCGCATTAACTCTTCATCAAACAGGGAAAGAGCATGAAAATCATACTGCTAACTGACTAAATCAGAAGACCCACACTGGGGCTTTATTGATAGAGTTCAGGGAGGGTGCAGCCATCACTGGAGGAAAGCAATGAGGTTTCCAATACAGAAGAAGAATAGTCAGCTGGTATAGGTTAATTACATTAAATACCTTTAATGGAGATACTGCAGAGATGGAAGGTTTAGCAGACTGCAAGTGCATACATATGTGTTCTAATAAATGTCAGATCTCCTTCTGTCAGTTTCACACTGCTTAACTGCCTTTACAAGTATAAACAGTGGAAAGACAAAAAATTTCCCTCTGACTCATATACGCCACTTGTTAAACCAGACGTTAATGGTGTAGCCAAACATTTGCTACTTCCTCATCACAGTTTTTATGGCCTAGATCTGACAACTTTCATGGCCTAGATCCGGCTTAAATCTATAAGAATATAAGAATATATAAGAATGGCAAGGCTTTCAGTGCACGGTGACACAGGCAGTAATTGTGTGCACAAAAGACTGAAGAAATCCTCTGTGGCAGAATAATTTCAGTTGAATCCTTGGAAAACAAACACTTATTGTTAGGCCATTGTAAGACTTGCCCAGAAGAGAAGAAAACATGAAAGGTGTTTACTGTGTAGTAATTGCACAGGTATTCATTTGCAGCTCTATGACTGAGTGTAAATATCATTAATGACTACTCTCCTTTCTTTACTATCCCTTTTATACATCTCATTCAGGTCCTCTCTTCCAGTCTACCCTTATCATGGACTCCTCAAAGAACACTCTCTCCTTCTCGGAGGCACTCTATCACCTGATTGTCTTGATGCTGACTCTGGGCCAAGGAACTCATTCAATGCCCGTCCCTACTGACATCCCCATGTGCACAGCTTCAGAAACCGCCCAGTACAGTCTAACATTTACTGGCAAGTGGACCCAGGCAGCTTTTCCTAAGCAGTATCCTCGCTACCGTCCCCCTGCACAATGGTCAAACCTTATTGGTAAGTGCGCCTAAGCTAAGGGCTTCCTTATTGGTCACGTTATTTTGAGGTACATGCAGCAAGCTATGATAAGGGTTGAGAAACAGAAAGCTGCTGTATAAATCTTCTGTTGAATGGCTTATTGCTCAATCCTTGAATCTAATAAAACACAAGCAAACCAGAAGAAGAATGCACCAACTGTTTACTACAGAGTTGCTAAAAACAACACTATTTCTTAAAAATAGAGATGATATATAACATTCTGCCAACTAGTAGAAAATTAAAAGAAATATTTTATTCTTTTCAGTCCAAAGACACATTAATTTCCCTTTGCTGAGATGTGCCGTATATGAACTGACTATTCACACTAACACTTGATGAAACAACCATTTTTATCCTTTTTGTGCTGTTAGGGGTGACCCACAGCTCCGACTACCACATGTGGCAACGCAGCGCGTTTGCCAGCAACGGAGTGAGGGAGTTTGCAGAGAAAGGCGAGGCTTGGACGCTCGTGAAGGAAGTCGAGACGGCCGGTGAACGCATTCAGAGCGTTTATGGGATCCTCTCCGCTCCTGCTGTCGTGGGCGGCACAGGCCACATGAGCACTGAGTTTGAGGTCTTTGCCAGGCACTCCTATGTAAGTTTCTCAACAGGGCATTAAGTAAATGCAAGACCTCTCACCGACAGGTCAGCATAGATAAGGTGGTGTGATGCAAAATAACCAAATAATTTCCTATTAAGCATTTAGAATCATAGCACTTGTTTTGCCCAATAATATAAACGTACAGTTAAGTACATATATCCAATATGACTATAATATGAACAGATTTATAAAAGCTGAAATTGTCATTGTAGGAATCAGCACCTTTAAATCAGCACCTTACATAATAAGACCCGCTGCAGCTGGCCGAGTTTACAAATCTGCCAGTGGATGAAATTTTGAAAGTTTCGCTGCTCTTTAAATTCCAAGTAAATTTAATCAGTGATTAGCCCGGTGAACTTAGCTGTAGTATTATTTCCACTGGAGCTGTTTGGGGCCATGTCTTTTATAACCAGTGGCAACAAGAGCCAAAACTTTAAAATTAGAAGGATTGTAAAAACAATAAAATATATATATATTAAAATTGCAACCATTTTAAAATTTGCACTCAGCGTCTTTCAGCCAAGTAATAACCTGCCACACTGCTGCTAATTGTTCATAATGTAAGTTATACTGTGAGAAAGACTGCATTGTGCCTTTTAAATCAGGCTCATGCAGCAACAAAATGCTCCAATAAAACCAGCTCCTGACAGGTTTTTTCCACATGCTACTCCCGAAAGAGAACTTCTGTAATGTAGCAAGTCTAATTAATGCCCCTTCAGATTTTGTGAAACTCTGCAGAAGTTTGCAGTTAAACTTCCCACTGATGAGTCTCTGGGTAGCTAATAAAACCTGGGACACATCTGACCGAAATTTGTTAAGCTTGGAAAAAGCCAATTGGAAACAGAAGATGTTCACCAAAATAAAAGCAAGCTGTGCTGGAATAAAAGTAGACGTGTCGAGGGGTGGACGCAGTACAAGGCTACGAATCTCGGTTATGTCACAGCTGAGCATATTACTGCACAATAAAATCAATTATCACAGAACACAGACATCATATATGATTTGGAAGCTTTTTGTGGTCCTTGAATTTGATTTGAGAATGAAGACAAGATGTTTGGAAAAGAAGAATTTTATGATATTTTCCACACATATCTTTCTCCTCATTTCTCTTCTCATCTCTATCGCTATAATTCACTCCCTTGTTTTTTGCTCTGGCTACAATGTAATTCCCTTCTTATGTTTTACTTCCTCCATTCACAGCTGTCATTTATTGTGCGGATCGTCCCAAGCCCGGACTGGTTTGTGGGCGTGGACAGTCTTGACCTGTGTGACGGCGACCACTGGAGAGAAAATGTGTCACTGGACCTTTTCCCATTGGATGCAGGAACTGACAGCGGGTTCACCTTTTCGTCTCCCAACTTTGAGACCATCCCGCAGGATAAGATCACACAGGTGGGCTGCACAGATGCATAAATCCAAAGAGGATATAAAAAACATGTACAGTAAACCCGGAAATCCTGACAGTATGACTTGCAACAACTTCAATAAAAACAATGGTCTTTCTATTACACTTGCACTGTGGCACTCTATGCCTATTGAATTTGACCAAAAATGGCAACTATTCCTTCAACAAAACAAACCACACAAGTACAGACCATTAGAATATCTGTTTCTGTCCACAAAAAGGCAAATATAATAAGAGACATAACTGCAAGACTATATTTAAGGTAAATTTAAACAGAAATATGTCTTTAAAACCCAATCCAACATTTTTCTGCCAGTGTATTGCAAACCCAGCAGTCCAGGAGGGCTCATTTTAGGCCTGGACCTGAGCATCTGTGAGGGTTTTTATTTTTGCACATTTGAAAGTGTTTTTGGCACAAGCTGCAACTGTTAAGTTAGCTGGTTAGTTACACTGACAGAGATGAATAAGCCAGCATGTACAAAGCTGTGTGCATTATCTGCCGATAGAAAGCCGTACCTAAAGAGTTTTACACTTCACTGAGTCCTTCAGCAAAAATCAAAAGAAGAAGGCAGGGGTCGCCCTTGATACCAACTTTCTTTTCTATTAAACAGATTTTTTTTACTTTTATGATCAACTGTAAGGTATGAAACAGCTCAAGCAGCAGAGAAATTAGTCTGAAGAAACTTGTTACAATAGATATCTTGACCTTGTCCATTTCCCCCTCCATAGATCACCTCCTCCTTCCCTAGCCACCCGGCCAATTCCTTCTTCTACCCCCGCCTGAAGCACCTACCACCCATTGCCAAGGTCACATTGACCAAAATAAAGAAGACCAATCAGATCATCAGCCTGCCCGTGGAGCCCACTCAATCCAACCAGCTGCCAACGGGAAATGAGATTGAAGACAAGCTCATAAGTAAGTCTAAATAACAAAAACCTTTAGAATTTCTGCCTCTATCAATCAGCTTTGTTTGAATGAAAGAACTTTGAAGTTTGTATCTCAGTTTCAGCATCACTACATTGAGGAAGGTTTACAGGAATTAATCATTTAAAACAGCAGAAGTCAGAAGAACACCAACTCTGCACTCTGTTTCTTATTCTACTTTTATTTATTTTATTTTTTTTTGCTGTAAAAGGCCAAAAATATGTACAGAACAAAATTGATACAGCATTCTGCATGTTTTGTCAAATACACATGTAAGGTTTTAAAACAAAGTGGGGAACTTGTGTGTTTAGTGGCTCACACACAAGAATTTGGGAAACATTACAGGCCACACACACAAAGTCAATTACCCCCAACCAAAGACCAGAGAAGCCAACAGAGTCAGGGTACCACAAAATGCCAGGGACACATCTGGCATCTAGTAGAAGAGTCAAAATATGTGAGATGAAAGACGTGAAAGAGCAATTTAAGAAAACTATGTAGAAATTACGTACAGTAATTTTTTGGTCATGATGCCAAGTGGGATATAAACACTGGTTATACCAAGACTTCAATCCACGTGGTGAAGCTGGATATGTGGAAGCCCAGATTATTTAAGATTCTTCACTGTGCAGAAAGGAAGAATGCACAGACATGCTGGAAGAAGTAAATGTGGAGGCTGCATCGAACTACACGTAAAGTCAGCAATGCAGCAGGCGAGCAACTTTTGTGTGAATGATGTATGTGATGGGAGGGAGGGAAAATAGCCTTTTTATAAAAGCACAACTCACCACAGAAAGTCTAAACAGATGACTTGACCAGGAAAAGTTTTTTAGGGGGGGAAAAAATAATAGATAGCATGTTGGCCTGGCAAAAGAGCTGACAGAGCATTAATCAGATGCAGGGTTGAGGGTGACTGTAAGGTCTGAGTCAGCATCGCAGACTACAAGCCCGTTCCCCAGACAACCCATCAACAAACAATGCAGATTGTCCAACAATCTGTTGGGGTTTTCTCCCCCTGCTCCCAACGCTCCATCTCAGCCTTGAGTCTGTTTATCCTTCCCCTATCATTATCCCCTCCATCATTTTTGTGATTCTCCCCAGAGCTTGAACAAAACTTTCCTTTAGTGATCAGCGAGCACCTGTTCTAGATCTGTGAGACACTGATGAAAAATCAGGGTAAATCACCTTTGCCTTTTGCAGCCTTTTGTCACATTAACCTTCGCTTTGTCATTCTTGAATTTTAATGTGAGACATCAGCCTGTCACTTGACATCTGAATGTCCATCTATGCAGCTTCCGCACAGACTCCCATCCTTCTGCTTTTCTACTCTTTAAATGACAACTGTGATACATATCAGCGGCATCGGAGCGCACAAAGCGGCTGGCCGAGGTAGTTCGACAGGTTCACAATGTTGGTGAAAGCTTTGCTGAGAGCACCAAGGAGCATGATGTGATGATAAGACTTTAAAGAATTACATTATTATTAGGTGAGCTGAAAAAGTAGAAAGATAGAGGATGCCTCCCTTGCAGAGAATTCATTAAATAGCAGCACTGTTTACTCTGAGGCAAGAATAAAAAATTAAGTGCAATCAGAAAAGCCCCGTCTACAAATCGATATAAAACCAAATTAAAAGTAACTCCAGCAGTTAAACCACTGCCGAGAGTCTATAATAAGAAGCTATGGGTTCATAAGTTCTGCACACAAAGCACAGCAGCATTTATTATAGCGCCCTTTTATTATTTTATTTGCTTTTTAAAATGAAAAGTAGCTGAATTCTTTTCCTGATTATGATTCACGACATATTCCCCATCTTTAAAATTAAATCATGTACAAGGGCTTTTCAGCAGTGAATCAGCAGAAAGGAAACCTGATGGTTAATGTGATCCTCTCTACAGATACCCCCCTGGACTGTGAGGTATCGGTGTGGTCTCCCTGGGGCTTGTGCAAGGGCAAATGTGGAGAGTCAGGCGTGCAGCACCGCACACGCTACATCATAATGCACCCAGCCAACAACGGAGCAGCCTGCCCCCTACTGGAGGAAGACAGGAAGTGCTTCCCAGACAACTGTTTATGACTAGTTCAGGAAAGGAGGGACAAGAAAGAGAGGAAGGAGAGGAGAAAGAAGAAGGAGAGGAAAGCCAGGAAAGGGAGGAAAGGACGAAGACGGAACAACAACAGTAAAAGGGCCGCGATTTATTCACATGAAGCATAACCGTGATAAACCAGTTTCCATCTGTTCTCCCTGTCCAAACTCTTTCTGTGGAAATGGCTAGTATACATATCGATTATCTGACCGCTCAATTTGGTGCGTCTGCAGAAAAAAAAAAAAAAACAAAACTCCTCATCTTCCATTCTTATCGATAGCTCTGACAGCACTGAAGAGGTGTAGTTTGGCAGAACAGCTATTAGACACCAATTCAGTTTTGGGAGATTATCAGAATTATCTGGGGAGAGACCAATGCTGTTTTGTAATTAGAAAATGAACTGAAAACAGATGTTGGCCCTGTAATTAGGATGGTTTGATACTTCTGAAGATCAAACAGTAGATTATGACTCCTAGTAGCTTTTAGAATTTATAAGTTATATGGATTTATTTATTCAGAAATAAATCCATATAGCTTATACTTAGGATCCAAAAGCATCCAAATTAAATCAAACTAGGAAAAGGGGGTCAATACTCCCATTAGCAGAAGTAATACCATCACAAAAGTGACATATACAGTTTCCTAAATCCAAAACATATTATTTATAGAAACATTGCGTTTGTTTTCCTAAAGAAAATGGATATATTTATTTACAGGATTTTAACCTGTAGTGTACAGTATATGAAATCTGAAATAATTTGTATTCCTTTACATTACTGAGTTACAACAGAAAACATTTTTTTGTAAAATAACAAAATACTAAAAATATATATGTATGTTTTTTTTGTAAAGGTCAATAAAATGTAAATACATCCGATACTGTGATCTCTTTGATGACTGTTTGCTCAAGAAAAAAAAGGTCATTCTTGATGAAAGTGCTGCCTTTAAATGATTCCTTTAATTACAACAGTCATTTTTCCTACTCTGTTCAATGCTAAGGTTGCTTGCCTGTTAAAAGGCCAATGTTGAATATCACATTTAGGTAATATTACTAAAGTCGGGTCTGCAGGATCAAACGGAGTGTAAAGGACTGGATGGCCTGGGTTCACGTGCCAGTTTTGGACTGAATTCCCCCTGATGAAGTGTTGGTCATAAAATGAACGCAAGTGCTTCCCAGTGATTTATAAGAGATCATCAAATGTTTAGATTAAAATCTTAAAGTGAAAACTTAATTATGCATGCAGGCTATGAAACATGAATCCCACATCATGTACAGAAATATATATATACACTGAAAAATGACCTCTTCTTTCAGGGCACGATGAAGACAACATCATTTTAAGTAAATGATATTAGTGTAAATATGTAAAACAGATATTCCTACCAAGCCAACAGTGAAACTACAGATGACAGACTGAATAGCAATAAGAGCTAAACATCTGGTACATGAGGGATGTCCTTCCGTTCGGAATGACGAGGGAGAGGAAAATTACTGAGCTAAAGATGTGGGATTCTGTTTTGGCTTTCCTAGTGTAGGCCCACTGATTAAGTAAGTATGAGAGGTAAGAGTAACATAAACATCCATTTTGGAGCAATATAATAAGGTAATAAGGAATAACCCTGCTTTGTTTCTGAAATGTAATTTTTAACAGACACAGTATAAATCTGCAGTTACTTTATTGCTATGATAAAAATATTGATTTACTGTTCAAGCTTCCTGTAAAGCTACCGGAGTGTGGGATGAGAAGGAAATCTGATTCTTTGCTTACTTTAGGGACGACTACTTTTGCAGATGCTAAATATGAGATGGGTTCATTCAGTGTGTGTGGGAGTTTACTTTGCAAGTGACCTCATCTAAGTTAACCTTATGGCATTTTACACAACGGGTTGGATCACACTTCCTGCACTGATTACACCGGGACACTGTCAAGCAATCAACTTACTGTATTACAATGTGCTAATATTTTGCATATAATTATCCTGTAGTGCTCTAAAGTCCAGAAAACGCTGGTAAGTAGCTTCTTGGATTTTAGTGTGGTAAATGTGGAGTAGACCCTTGATAAACACAGGTGTACATGATTCATTCCAACAACTCTCCCATCAACAAATCAATCTACAGCAATTTTTCATAAATGACACTGGAAATTGCTCTGTATGTCAGGAATGGGTCTGTAAGTTCATAATGCTTATTCCTACTTCATGTTAGTGCCACAGCATGACAGTGATAAGAAGAAACTGTGCACATGTTTACTATTGCAGCTTTTCTATTGGTTCTCGGGTTAACCAGTTACAAAATGACCAGAATAACTTGCCACACAAAGCAACACCTGTGAGTTTCTCACACTCTCACAACTCTCACATATGCCATTGAACACGAACATTATTAGATGGAAAATACCTCAACCCAGAACTAGAATTTGCAGATCTACAAAAAGTCTCAACTAGAACTGCAGGCAAAGCATTAGGTCATTGTTAAGCGTAATCTAATAGCTCACTGCTAACATAAAATGGGTTTGCAAGGCACTGGCTTTCTCCTTCAGTGTTACCTGATGCTGGCTGCAGCCATGTTTTTTAATCTTGGAGAGCAGGAGGAGAAATGCATCATTGAGGAGATTCCTGAAGACACTCTGGTGACTGGTGAGTTGTAGAAAAGTGCTCCTGAGTGCAATTTATGTTTTCAACTGTGCTCTAAATGTGGAATTAAAGACTGTGAGTGAATTAAATTATTTATAAATGTTTAAAAAAAAAAAACCACGTGAATCACACAGTAAGACTATATGCACTTCTACAATATTATTCTCTACTTTGAGCAAAACCCATGCAAAAAGCCATTCATGCCTTGCTTTAAATGAAACACTTGTAGTGTATCCATTAGTTAAATAACTCTTTCACCTCGCGCATTAACAGCAATAAAGAAATATAGAGAGCATTCTATCTATTGCAGGGCACCTTTGATTTTTAATACCAGACTATTTAAGACGTTTTAATGATTATGATGATTATTGATAACCAAAGAATAAACAAACAGAAAATTATGAATCTTGTTGCAAGCTTTCTACGGGTCTTTAGCTGGATGACATCTTTGCACATCTTGGCATTTTCTCAGTCAGCTTTATGAGGTAGTCACCTGGAATGGTTTTCAGTTAACAGCTGTGCCTCTTCAAGAGTTAATTTCTTGATTTTCTTGCCCTTTTAATGTGTTCGAGAAGTTGTGTTGTGAAGAGGTAGAGTTGGTATACAGTGAATAGCCCTATTTGAGTAATGTTCTAATCCATATTACGGTAAGAACGACTCAGCTAAGTAAAGAAAAATGACAGTCCGTCATTACTTTAAGAAATGAAGGTCAGTCAATCCAAAAAATTTCAAGAAGTGAAATTCTCTCCTTTGGTCTGATGAGTCCAAATTTGAGATTTTTGGTTCCAAACGCCATGTCTGTGTAAGAGACAGAAAGTGGAGAGTGGATGGGTCCTACATGTGTAGTTCCCAGTGTGAAGTATGGAGGAGGAAGTGTGATGGTGTGGGGGTGCTTTGCTGGTGACATTGTTGGCAATTTATTCAAAATCCAAGGCACACTTAACCACCATGGCTACAGCGTTCTACAGCAACATACCATCCCATCTGGTTTGTGCTTAGTGGGACCATCATTTGTTTTTCAACAGGACAATAACCCCAAACACACCTCCAGGCTATGTAAGGGCTTTCTGACCAAGAAAGAGGGTGATGGAGTGTTCCGTCAGATGACCTGGCCTCCACAATCACCTGATCTAAACCCAATTGAGATGGATTGGGATGAGTTGGATGAGTTGAGAACTCCTTTAAGACTGTTGGAAAACCATTTCAGGTGATGACCTCATGAAGCTGACTGAGAGAATGCCAAGATTGTGCAACGCTATAATGAAAGAAAAAGGTGCCTACGTTGAAGAATCTAAAACATATTTTGGTTTGTTTAACACTTTTAAGTTTACTAACATGGTTCCTTATGCCTTCCTTCCTAGTCTGGATGACATCAGTATTAATTCACAATGTAGGAAAAAAATAATAAATAAAAAACATTGAATGAGGTGTGTCCAAACTTTTGACTGGTACTGTATATGTCTGCACTTATGTGTATATGTCTCTTACCTTTAGGGGTTTTTCTGTTGGAGCCTTGGGATATGAAGGTGTTATCACAATCCCCTCACACTGGCCTCACTGTGACAGTAAAAGATCCAAACTATGAGGTACTGGACTCAAAGGAGAAGGGGTATCAGCAGGCCAGGGTCAATTAAATGTGTGTGTGCTGCTATATTAAAAATATGTGTTCCTAATATGAGAAAAAATAATAAACATCATTGAGACTTTCTACCTGCCAAACTTAATTTATTTCATATAATATTTCATTACTTCTTTTTCTTTGGAAACTAACTAACCAAAGAGAACCAATGAAACAAAAACAGGTGTTTATTATAGCTGAAAAGATATAAGCCTAACAGTGTCTTTCCTACTTTTTAGACTGTGATGTCCAAGCGTTACGGGAAATTTGGTAAATTCACCTTCACAGCTCACGCGTCTGGTTCGCACCTTCTTTGCTTCAAAACCAACTCGACAAAGTTTTCTGTCTTTGCTCGTGAAAGTCTGGTGAGAGATGTGGACACAGAAAAAAATGTTACTCAAAACACAAAAAAGATAAAGCAATGCAAACCCTGTTTATGCACTGATTACCAGTTAACAAAATTAACTGCTGTCTATCAATTTTGCTACACAGAAGCTACATTTGGATGTACAAATGGGAGAGCACACGATTGGCCACAGCGCTGACAGGACCAAATACAGCATGGAGTCCCTGGAGAACGCTCTTCGACACCTAACAGAGCAGATGGTTCACATCACCAGGCACCAGGGGTTCCAGAGGGTAAATAAATATTCTACTGCACAGCCTTAAAAATCCTTTACAACTGAAATGCAACAAAGATACCGGAGAAATGGGACGTCGCTGCATTTCACTCCAAGCATCCTCAAGTACTTTTTAACCTTGCAACTAATAAAGGAGAATACATTAACTGCAAAATAGTAAAATCAAGTCATATAACATGCCATCTCTTCTAAAACACAGCTACAGCAGCAACCTTTCAAGTCTCTTTCTTCTCTCTTTCTCTCTTTTATCGTCGCCTGCTGTCATTCAGGAGAAGGAGGAGGCATTTCGTCAGATCAGCGAGAACACCAACAGCAAAGTGTTGTGGTGGGCTGTAGTGCAGACCTCCCTTCTGCTGGCGGTTGGTTTCTGGCAGATGAAACGACTCAAAGACTTCTTCATTGCGAAGAAACTGGTCTGATGAAGAGCTCTGAGCAGCCTCACTGCCTGTATTTCAAACAGCTGTACCAGTGCAGTCTGAGTGCTCTAGGACTGTAATACTTAATAAAAAGATTTTTTTTTTTACCCAAAAGCTGATTGAGATGCTCATACAATATGGTGTTTAAAATGGTTGGTTTCTCCTTCTTCATTATTCCATCCACTTTGTACAATGTATCAGTACCGCTGGCAGCAAAACAGCCCCTGAGCATGACGATGAACCCCACTGAACACTTGTGGGATCAGCTTGGGCCTGCTGTTCGTACCAGAGTGACCAACACAACCACACTGGCCGACTTGTGACAAATGCTGGTTGAAGAATAGGATGCCATCACACAGTAGAGTGTGACCAAGCTGGTGAGCAGCAGGAGGAGGAGGTGCCAGGCTGTTGTGGCTGTGTATGGTTCTTCCACATGCTACTGAGGCCCCTGTTTGTTAAATGAATAAATTGTTAAATTGCCAATATGTGTTGTTTCTTCAGACTTCAATCATCCAATCCAATATATAATGCCAAACAAGAGTCAATAGCAGAGTATGGGTGCAATCCACCAATGCAGCCCAGCCCACAAATGCATTGCATTTGAATGGCCCTTGAATGGTGCAAAAGTGGCACCATTCAAGGGGATATAAACTAGCTTTCCAACAGTATAAAATTTATAGCCAAGAAGCATCGTTACAACAAAGAAATAATTGACCAAACTCACTTTTTCTGCTAATTATATTAGAGCCTATATGCATACTTTTGACCCTGTGTGGATTAGAGAAAATCCAAAATAAATTCAAACTTGTTCACCCAGTTCTTGTGTTTTAAAATCATTAAAGACATATGCACATATGTACAATCATTGTAACCTGGAAAAAGAACAGTTCATTAAAAAAAATCATTAAAACTCTTAAAGTCTAAAAATAAGTGTAAAACCTGAAATAGTGCTTGTAAAATTATACTTGTTTTATAAATTATTGTTTAATGCATGAGGTCACCTGTAATATTGTGCTATATCACTGTGTAATATTAAAACAATATAATAGATTATATTACTTACTATGATAATAGGAAATAAAAGTGACTAGAGGAATTATCCTGTGATTATGCCTCATTTCATTCATAGCTCACCTGGTGTTCAAATGTCCAACACAGATAATCTTATACAGGTACTTACAGCTAGGCAGCTATTTAAGTTATATCCCAGTTGGACTGACAGCTTCAGTAACATCTGACCATCGGTCAAAAGGTAAAGTTACCTTTATTATAAGCAGTTAGGGCATAAATGCACTGATAATGACTAGGAATAGAGCAGAGCTAACATAAGCTAAATTAGCATTTAGCTTCACTAGCAACCACAAGCTTACCAATCTAGTTAGCTAATAAATCTTAAAAGAAATTTGGCTATAAAACTGTATATTACAGCTTTAATACAGCAATTGTTTTAAAACACTCAGTGTAAGGAACAGCTGGAACACCGTTTAGGTAAATCACTTCATTTATAAACCGAGTTAGCACGGAAAGTTAGCTAAATTAGCTCATCAACTTATGGCTAATCTTGTTTACTTGCAGGTTATCAAATGTCTTACTGGGTCTGCTGCAATTCCTGCTTTTTTCCCCCAAGTGCTGACCGCAAACTTGCTGTCACAACATGTGGCCATGTCATCTGTAGTGTCTGTTATCAGAAAGGTAGATAAACACTTTTGTAGCAAACACTGTCAAAACAATCACTCTTTGCTATATGTGCTTATATTTAAGAACAGAGTCTACACTATAGCGTGCCTGCGCCCCATGCAGATAAAACCATGATTAGACAGGGACATCTGTTGGGCTTTAAGTGATATTGCAGAGCTGATTATTCAGTTTTTCACTGATGTTCCTAAGTTGTCTCTAAAGAAGAGTGATTTCCTCGGGATCTAAGTTTAAGATTTATTAAATATCAGACAAGGTCAGACATTGTAATATTATAGAGAAAACCAGTTCTGCTGGTTAAATGTTCAAATACTGTGAGAGAAATTACACCATTCAGCAATAGATGGTACTCCTGGAGGTACCTTTATCCCACTTTGGGAACCACTGATCATATTCATTAGCCATGTCTTTGTTCATGATTGGTCTCACCTTAATCAGGCTTTCTTTGACTTTGTCTCCCATGGTTAGACCCAGCTAATGAATTAATTTTGGTTCATAGATAGAAACCCGCTAAGAAGTCAGTTTTCAGTTCTTGTGTGTCTGCTATTCCTTATGAGTAAGAAAATTCCGTACATTATATTCTTGACTTTATAATTTTTGTCTAAATATAATCGTTCTTTCAGGCCAAACAGGCATGTGTTTAATCTGCTGTGCTAAGTGCCGAGTGTCACCACTCTCTGACAAAGTAAGCACCCTTTTCTCATTAAATCTTAAGGTAGCTGTGGGGTTATTGGTGTTGGGTGCCACATTAATAATCAGACCAATACAATTTTAATATTGTGCTGTAATCACAGTTGTGTGAAATGTGCTTGTTTCAGAGCAGCCCTGATGTGAAGGCCTTGTTTTCAGACGTCAGCGTTGTGGCAACCAAGCACTTAACGGAAATGAGCAAAGTTCAGTCATTTTCTTGCTTCGTGTAACACTTGTAATCTGTTCTTATATTGGCAATTTCCTGTAAACGATTGTGCTGTTTAGCATTTAAATGTGTCAAAAATGGTTTTGTGGAGTTTTAAATACGATAATATGATGCAGATGTCTCATAAATAGCACTGATTCCTCATTTCCCCAGGTTATAATGTTCCAGGCAAGACATCAAAAGAGGCTCTTGACTCACTACCAGCGAAGGGTGACAGAATTTTATTTCTTTTTGTTTGTTTGTTTGCTGTAAAAGTTTATTTTTCTGTCTAAAAAGAACATCAGTCTACAACCTTTAACTTATCAACCACAGTAGATGTCTGACCCTAGCAGCAGCTGAAATATGTATTTATTTACTACACCAAAGCATCACTTATCGATTAATCATTTACAGAATGAGAAGCTAGAGGACTTATTAGTCAGGATGAAGCAAGAAATGCAGCAGATGACAAAGTAAGTTAAACCAGACATGAAATAAGCTGCACTTTATAAGTTGGAAGAGTTTCTTATTTGTTTTTCTCATTAACAGGAAGCTGAGTGAACAGAGTGCCTACATTGCTAAGCTGGAAAATGCACTAAAGTCTCAGAGGTATAGCACTGAATAAATACTTAATATGAGAACAATATGTAATTGTCCATTTTTACCTACTAAAGCCAGTTTTTTCTTTTGGTTAACAAATATCTGGCTAAAGTATAATTTTAATTTTGCTGTTCTGCAGTTTTAACTTTTATTTAGGGTTATCAATCATCAATAATAATTATATTTAGTATAATAATGAAGGCAAAATAAAAACAAAGCATAAACAGAGGCAGTTTAAAGCCAGTTTTGTTTTTTTATTTTCTTTTCATCTTTTAGTAGCACCAGTTAAAGACTTACAACCAGCTGGCTGTTATGCCTCACCACTCACTAGGGGTCACTCCTGGCACATCTATGTTTCAACTGTAGTAAGACCTTGTGTTTAAATGGGCATGTTTAAAATTAAATGTTAATTAAACAACAAATGAAATAGCAAAAAGGTGATAAGTCTATGGAGAGTAATTTATAGAAATATTACAGCTTTGTACATCTTTTGTTTCTGAATCTATTCTGAATGATTTCATGTTGAAGGTAGAAAGGCCCTAATCTGCGCTCTCACTCTAGGATTCAAACCAGCAGGCGTGTGTGTGTTTTTTGGGGTTTTTTTGGAGCTGATGTACTTTTTCTTTATTACTCTGTCACTCAGTGCCAAAGCTTCATCTGTGCACCATATCAGCCACAGTTCCCATATTCCACAAGGACATAAACCAGGTAAATTATCTCTCATTGAACTGGTAAGTGTATTGATCTGTTTGGTGGTGGCGCCTGACAAAATATCCTGACATTCCATGTACAGTTATTAATTTTAATTACTAATGCTGTCCTATGCAAGAATTGTATGTGTATACTCACCGTCCGCTTCATAGGCACACCTGTTCAGCTGCTCGTTACTGCAAATATCTACTCAGCCAGTCACATGGCAGCAACTCAGTGCATTTAGACATGTAGACGTGGTCCAGACAACCTGCTGAAGTTCAAACCAAGCATGGGGAATAAAGGTGATTTAAGTGACTTGGAGCATGGCATGGTTGTTGGTGGCAGATGGGCTGGTCTGAGTATTTCAGAAACCGCTCATATTCGAGCTGATAGGAAGGCAGCAGTAACTCAAATAAGCACTCATCCCAGTCAAGGTGTGCGGAAGAGCATCTCTGAATGCATAACATGTTTAACATTGAGGCAGATGGGCGAGAGAAGCAGAATACCACAGTGTGCCACTCCTGCCAGCTAAGAAGAGGAAATTGAGGCTACGGTTCCCACGGGCTCACCAAAATTAGATGATAGTAGTGGTAGGGTGAGAATTTAGCATAAACAACATGAAAGCATGGATCCACCCTTCCATGCATTGACAGTTCAGGCTGGCAGTGGTGTCGTGGTGTGGAAGGATATTTTCTTGGTGCAATTTGGGCCCCTTAATGCCAGCTGAGCATTGTTTAAACACCACAGCCTACCAGAGTATTGTTACTGACCATGTCCATCCTGTTATGACCACAGTACCTCTGGCACAATAAAGTGCAGTTCCATGATGCTCAGATCAGAATTAAGGCAGTTCTGAGGGCAAAAGAGGGGCCAACCCATTATTAGAAAGGTGTAACTAATAAAGTGACTGCATTTAGTTATTAGATTACACACAGCCTGTATTATTGCTGCAATCAGTGTACTCCAAGCTGATAAGTATGAATAATAAACAATATTAACACTAGTCTTTTCTTATATTTAATTGACCCTATGAGTTGCCAAAAAAAAAGTCAGTCTCCTGCAGAAAGGCCAGGAACTCTTGTGACCTTATCACTATTAGGCTTTAAAACATAACTTAATGTTTCATTATTTGAATCACTAATGTGCCTGTCACTAATAGTACACAGTAGATTTTAAGTTTGCTCTTTCTTTTTTGCCTTAAGTCCTACAGATTCCATATAACTCCCCTGTGTCCCTCTCACGACACTCTTCTGCCACTAGTATGTGAGTATTGTCCCTCTTTACAATTTCACACTTTTGCTTCATGCCACCAAAACTCTGTTTCTCCTCATTTTTGATTTATACTCTCTTCACTCCATCTCATGGACTTTATTATTCTTCTTTGCCCTGTATTATTCTCTTACTATACTTCAGGGTTCAGAGAGCGAGAGAAAGTAGGAGGTATTTCACAGTGCAAACAAGTTATATCCTGGCTTCAGCCCTGATGTCTTATGTTAGCTTTAGATGCTGTGAGCTTTGCCCTGCCCTGTGGCTATCCACACGCATACACACCTGAATAAGCTGATCTTTGCTTGGGTTTAATCAGGAATCCCTATTGGGTTTCCTAGACACTACTGACATAGGATTGATTGGGTGTCAGAATTTAATAGTGTTAATGTTGTTTTATCCACTGAGACCGAGGCTTTAGAAGACGAAGAGCGGAAATAAATGTCATTTCCTGCAGGGTCAGTTCAGCAGCTGGCACTTGATTCGCTGATATCCACCGTATTCTCAAATTATTTTGATCTCACTAAAAGTACGACAGAATTATTGAGTTTTGAAAAGCCTTCAACGTGAAGTGTTTTAAGTTAGTCAAGAAATTCATGTTTTTATATCAGAAGTTCAACCAGCTACAAAATAGAATCATGATTTTTGTAAAATTAAAAAGTGAATTAATAAAAGTTTTGATGTTCATCTACAGTTTTATGTATACATCAACTTGCTTAAAGGAATGTAATAAAAAATGTAGTGAACAGTTTGTTTATAACAGTTTAAAATACAGACATAATATTGAGGTTCAGATTTATCTCACTGCTACTACCAAGTTTTCTCTTGTTGATTAGTGCTCTACTTTTACATTAATTTTTTTAAACATTTCTGCAAAGTTTGGACCCTTAAAAGGATGTGTCAGTGTTTCGCAAAGTGGATTTCATAATTTGGAAACTATAAATGTTAGCTTATTAAAAAAATATAAAGCATTCAGGCGCCGGTGCACTGTAGAAAAAACTGAAGCCAGCAGAACTAATGAAGTGTGCCTTCCTGTCTGGCAGCACTGAAAACATGGAGGTGGATGAAAGGAGTCTGTTCAGGAAAGTAAGTCCCATTACTTCGATCGCCGTCTGTCTTTGTTATGAATGAGATTGTGCCGAGATTACGCAGCATCCTGACACTGACTTTAAGGCTTTAGTATATGATGAATGAAAGTATTAAGCAAATAATGCGTCGTGATTTGTGCTTTTTCTCTGTGAATCTGTCTTTCAGCCCAACTCTGTCTCCAGGGTATCATTTATCGGTTCTCCACAAGATGGACGAACTGGTATGTGCTTCCCTCTGCCTGTCAGCTACTGGTTTTGCTTTTAACAAAGGAAAGAGGTGTCATCTGTGTGTGTATATATATATATATATATATATATATATATATATAAGAGTGTGGTTCAGTAAATATGTTATACAAGCAAATGTAACCAGCAGTGGATTGATTGTGCTACTTAAAATGCTTTTTACAGCTGATTTGATTGATGGTTACTGCAGTATAAGGATGGCACGAGTCATTAATTATAGTGCTAAGTGCAGCAGAGGCGTGTGTACAAGCTTTAGGTGTTTTGCCTGGTTTGTTGGTAGCAACACCTGTGCAATTGTGATGCTAATTACCCTGAAAGATAACTCGCCTGTTTATCTTGTCGTCTCGGACGGCTTTCCAGATGAAACGTGGCGAAAGCTCGTGAGGTGGAAGAAGAGACGCATAAGCTTATAATGACCCAGAAATATCTCGTGCATTTTTTTAATCATTGTAAGCCATTTTATCTGCGCGACTTGTGTTAGGGATTAACCATGTATTCATCTGGTGTTATGTGCAGGCACCATCCCTCACAGATCATCCAATCCAAACATGTCAGCCAGTCACTCGGTGTGCTCGGCCACAGTGAGGTAACAAGTTATATTCATCAGACGCATCAAAACACTACCACAGGCAGCACAGTGGTGCGGTGGTTAGCAATGTTGCCTCACAGCAAGCAGGCCCCTGGTTTGAATGTCCTGTGTGGCTGGGCCCACCTTTCTGTGTGGCTTTTGTATCTTGAGCGCTTCTGATGTTCTTTTCCTGCATTAGTTTTACTTTTTGTATATCATTTCAGGAAAGAAAATATTGTTGATTTTCTACATTTGTTATGTAGCAAAATTGATGAGAGCAGTAGGAAAAAAAGGGGGAAGGCTGTATCATATCTGATTTTGTCTGGTTGTTGTTCACCATGCTTTTGTCAGTCATGTTGCATGTAGGTTAACAGTTTGCCTCGCTTGTTCTCTCCCAGCCGTTTTCCCGGAGCACCTTTGACACCCGACGTGTCATACGGCCGGAGTCCTGGATGGAAGTCTCCAATCTTCAGACCTCCATCCTTCTTCAGACACTCGATGTCCTCACTGGTCTGCCCACCTCCTTAGCAAGCGCACACACAAAAACTCTCTAGATGAAGTACAACTAGTTAAAACAAGTCACCACCCTGTTTGTATGTTTGTTTTACCCACACTTGTGAATTCTCAGGCACAATTAAATGTATTTAACTTGACCCCAAGATGCATTCTTATGTACATTGTTTACTAAACCCAAAATTGAAGGTTGTTAAATTGTTTTCAGTCTAATTCAATAAAAGCTGATAATATAAAATGAGACTTGTTGGTGAATGAAATGGTTTCAGTGTTATCTTTCTATTTCTGCTGAGATTCACCTGCCACCATGCTGCACATGTTTTGAAATGTGGTACACTTTTATGTTGATGACTGGTTTGTAGTCAAAGGTCAGGATATTCTTGACAATTACTGTCAGTAATCGAGGCCTCAGCCCACAAAGTCTTATGAGCGTATAGCCAAAGGTGCAATCTGACGTGACGTTTGGTTGCTGTGCCAGCACCTGTTCACTTCATAAAGATAAACTGGGATTATGGTGTTCACGAAAGAATACCTCAGTTTACTGGATTACACAGTACTGGGCAGACAAATGCTGCAGTAACATCAAGAAAGGCAAAGCAATACCATTAACCACTCTCACCAGTAGTTTCTGAGTACTTTCCTGGCCTGCTGGATGTAACGTTAGAAACATAACCCTCCGATCTGTTACAAAGCAAATGCAAGTGAAGGCAAAGAAAAGTGTAGCCATATAGAAACATGATATCACCTGAAGTCATCGCAGCACGGAAAAGCTCATGCGGTGAAGCGGGTGGCGAGAACACCTGATGTGTTCAGACAGGTCGATTCTTTCTTTGTAAAGCTGCGTTTTCACCTCTATTGTCCCTGGCTGTCAGGGCGGAGAATGGTGTCTATTCAGGAGGGCTCAGGTGGGACTATGTGTGTGTGTGTGTGTTCTGGGTCTGTGCACGCTATATTCAGTCACTTGTATTTGGGTGTGTGCTCGTGTGTAAAGTAAGAGAATTGTATAGAGGCAGTAGGCCTGATCCTCTTCCGCGCTTCAGTGGGATTTGAGGACGTTTCCTGTTTTTTAAGGTCCACTTAGAGGGAAATGGCTCCCGCGGGCATACTAAGCTGTCATGGTGTCACACATTGACAGCTAGAAGACTAAATCAAAATAATCACTCCCTTATGGACACACACAGACACACGCACACACACACACACACACTGAATGAACTCTTGTGCTGTACATCTCAAAAAATATCACTATATTGTATATTGCTTGTCACTTTATTATAATTTTTATTCTTTTTTTCTCCTTCTCTTGTCCCCTCTCGCTCGCTCTCTCTCTCTCTGTTGCACTCACACACACCTCTGCATAGCTCCAGGCTGTACAAATGAGCTCTGCCACTTCAGAGAGCTAAAGAAAACTATTCTGATGTCAGCGGTAATTATTCAGCAGCATGTTCCCACAGCTTGTCCACCCTCCCTCTCTCAGCCTCTCCATCTCCTGTTTGTGTGTGTGTGTGTGTGTGTGTGAGAGAGAGAGAGAGAGAGAGAGAGAGAGAGAGAGAGAGAGAGAGAGAGAGAGAGAGAGAGAGAAGGAGCAAGAGAAGCTTCTCACCTAATCTCATCCAGACTTCACACTTTGTCACTCAGTATTTCAGTCTTGTAACTTTGGTGTGGTAGGTGTAATCCCCTCTAGGCAAGACAAGACAGGAACTAAATGATTTCACACTTGAATTATTTGTCTTTTTGAGGTGCAAAGAAATTGCTTCTACGTAGAGTCTAATCACCTTTAGTGTGGAAGATGTAATTTGAAAAACAGAAGAAATCTTAAGAAAATGTTCAAGTTGAAAATATATTGACAAAAAAACTATTTAAAGGTGTCAATTAGTTTGTCTTAAATATTTCAAGCAAGGAGTATTTCATAGATCATAACTTATTTACCTTATGTGCGTTTAAATCCAGTAGTGGACTAATAGTGACTAATAGTGACTAATGGTGCATGCCAAGCTACAAAGAATTTTTCTTTCCTGCTTTTTTTTTAACTATCACACCAGCTTCACAAAAAACCTACAATCAGATTGACCGATACAAAGAAAAAGTCATCTTTAAATGGACTACAAAGAAATAGTGAGAATTGTAGGTAATGTAAAATCATGATGTCTGTGAATCAGTGGATTAATTGCTCTCAGTCAATTTAATTAATCAATTTGGTCACTTTTTGCCTTGCTGTAGCCTGTAGGTGTGTCAGTGTCAGTCAATGGATTGTCACGACAAGTTGAGAAAGTCAGAAAATAACTTTGGTGTTGTCATTTGTTCTGTATTGCAGTTCATGGCATAGAACATGGAACATAGAACACGGAATAGGAACAGGGTGTTGAATAATCATAGCCAAGACGTTTGAGCATGCATGCAAACTTTTTCTTCAACAGCTTGCAAAGTTGAATATCATTTAGTGGACTTGACATTAAATTGATCAGCCTTTAGATGGCACTATAGTCCATCTCTGCCTTTTATGCATCTCGAAGGCTCCACCATGCATTCCTTTGCTGAGTGTGAAGGTCTGTGGACCACAGCTGCCACAGATAGGGATCTGCAGGATGAGGAAGGGACGTTCAGGAGGTCACCCGCACACAAATACTCACACAGCAAGCAAACACACACACACACATATGCAGTCGTGCTTCCATCAGTTTAGACGGCATTACCCTGACTTATGCTCATTTCCAGGGGACATACCCTAACCACAACGTGACTTACGCTAATGATATATGTTACGGAGGGACCGTAGCCCCGTCAGTGTGACTGTGTAAATGGTTTTATGTCCCCATAACATGAGTAATTCAAATATGCACACACACACACGTGCACTCACACACACAAACCTCTGAGGGTAAAGAGGATGTGATTGAAGAATTGTTGCACATACACATACAAACACACCCACAGGAACTTTTGTGGCATTTTGGCGGAAGAGAGTTGAATAGGAGGCTTATGAATGAGAGAGAAACAGGTGAGGACTGGTGACCTAGTCCACTCATATATTCGTCAGCACACACACACACACACACACACACACGCACACACAGGCATCCCACATGTGAAGTCGGCTGTTGCCTTTGGAAAGGGGCCTCCTTCAACTGCCCTATGTATGCTTGAGCGATGTCAGCACGACTATGGAAAGATTCCTTTCCCGTCATACACACAAACATGGACTCACACACTCAAATTTTCGCACCAGCACGCACTATCTTACTTTGCCATTTGACTGCTCTTTTAAAAATACTCACTCACACACACACACACACACACACACACACACACACACACACACACACACACACGCTAGTGCACGGTTAGTTTCTTCCCCTCTTTTACTCTCCATGAACACACATGCAGACACAAACTTGGCAGGATGTGAAGGCAGAAAAAGGGGCCGAAAGACAACACTGAGATTAGGAGGCTTTTGTCACGGCTCTGTGGCAGACTTTAAAGACTTTGGCTCCCTTCCCCTCGGCCAGATTTCTTTCTTTTCTCACCCTGCCTGTCCACATCCCTCTCTTTTCACAAGGGAAGGTAAACATTCAGCACAGAGAGAGACAGAGAAAAGGGAGGAATAGTGGAAGGGAGGGATAGTGGAAGGGAGGGATGGGTGGAAGAAGGATGGAAGCCGCCTGTTGCCCTCTTATTGTGTTTTTGTTTTCTTAGTTTTAATGGTGGCTTTGTGGCTGTGTGGAGGATGATTAGGAAGGGAGAGGTATGCAAACAGAACAGCGCTTCAATGCTAGCCAGGTGTCTGTGTTGTTCCCATCTGTGAGCGTGTGCGTGTGTGTGTGTGTGCGATGGCTGCATATATCTGTGCTTTTGTGTTTGTGCATGTGTGTGCAAACTCAATGGAAAGTAGCTGTGTACACATGTTGCACATGAACTTTACCATTACTCTTGTCCAGGTGAGTGTGCAGATGTATAGGTATCTTCCAGGTTTCTATGAGCAGATATTACGCATGTGGTTTTTCCCAGGTGGATGTGTGTATATGTGAGAGAGGGCCCTTCATGGTCACTGACTCCATTCACCTGAGCACTCCTTTCACACTAAAAAAGGCAGCTGACGGTAAAAAGCTCTTTGGACAGTTTCTCTTCATCACCAACCACAGCTGTTGTTGACTCAAATACCCAGGCATCTCCTCTCTGGGTTAACACCCTTTTAACCATCCAACCACATACCAGAAACCTCCACCAGAAAACAAAGGATCCAACAAAACCACAAGGTAGGAAGGTCCAAACATGCAGTGTGGAAAAAATCGTGGAAAAAAAGACAAAACAATCCAAAGTGGTGAAGTTTTAATTCTCTGAAACGTTCCTTTAAATTATACAATTCAGCCAAAGACCCCGTTTTCTGCTGTCTTTTATGTAAAGCACTTTTTTAAACAATATTTTCACCAGTTTAACTCTGCTAATGAAAACAAAAGGCCTGTTGTGTTTAAATCCTATGGACAAAAAGAGGCACAGATACAGATTCGCAGTATTGATTATTATTATTATTATTGAGTGAGTGAAATGTTAAAGAAAGGAAATGCAGTTCCCAATGTGGATTTCTTTAGAATATTAAAAACATCGTGATAGGATTTACAGCTTGTGAGCCATGTATGTAAAACGCATTAAGACTGAACTGGTGAGTGACCTCTGCGATGGAAAAACAGCCCTCTGCGAAGCCAACCACATACAGCCAGGTCCATAAGTTTTTGGACAAAGACACTTTTTTGGCTAATTTTGACTCTGTGCACCACAACAGCTGCTTTTAAATCAAACAGTCAAGATGTTACTGAAGTGCAGCGTTTCTTTTTATTTCAAGCAATTTAACTGTTTGAAAATTAGAGCAATTTTTACACATAAAGCTAAATTTTCAAAAGTAATTGGTTATTTCTTCATTATTTTCAAATGCTGAAACTACATTTGGGGTCCAAAGAGATGGCGATGCAAGAGAAGGAGGCCACCGTTATGCTGAAAAATCAGAGAGATAGAAAAACGTTAAGAGTGGCCAAATAAACAATCTGGTACATTCTTAAAAAGAAGTAATGCACAGTAGCACCAAAAGAACTCAAATGGATGATCGCAGAATTATTTCCAAGGTTAGGAAAACCGCCACAACATCTAGCCAAGTCAAGAACACACTCCAGGAGATAAATGTGTCATTGTCAAGGTCTACAATCGAGAGACGCCTTCATGAATGTAAAAACAGAGGGTTTACCGCAAGGTCCAAACCACTGGCTACGCTCAAGAACAAGAAGCCCAGATTAGACTTTGCCAGAGAACATCTAATCGAGCCCGCACAGCTCTGGAAAACAAATACATTTCTCAAGGCAAAGAAATGGGATATCCTTCCATGGTCAAGTCAGTCACCTGATCCCAACCCAATGGAGCATGTTTTTCACTTACTGACAGTCAATGCAATAGTTTTGTTAAACCTTGAGCTGAAAGGTCTGCACTTCAATCACATCTTGATTATTTGATTTGGAATGCACTGTGGTGCTGGACAGAGGCAAACATACAGCTGTGTCATTGAGAACCTAACTGTACATACACATGTGGGGTAAAGTATCCTGGCCAATCAACAGAAAATATACTTTAACTGAAAAATTTGAACAGATTTTAAGATAATCACTATATCTTTTCATCTCTTTTTGCCTCATTATTGTAACAATGTTTATTTTCAGTTTATTTAGAGACTTTCCACCTATGTTTCAACAGGATAATCTCTCTTTTTGTGTAACAGGTTTCTGTTACACAACATATTTTAAGTTTCAGTCACACAAATTGTATCTATAAAGCAAAAATCATGCATTGAATGTGAGGTGCTAAAAATCTTTGATTTGGATATTGACATGTTTCCTTCATCACCTCTCCTGGAAAAGCTTTTTAATTAAAATGAGATGTATACCTGGTTACCAAGTGATAATTAGAAAAACACAAGCAATAAGATTTTTTTTTTAACTGAAAGTAAAAACAGTGTTGATGATTTTGAGAATTAAAAAAAAAGACATGACTTTTGATACATAAATCAATAAACAATGACGTGTTTATGGTATTTAAATGACATTCAAAGAAAGGACAGATGGGACAGAAGGTATCTGGCCTCAGTGGCATTTTCATCTTCCTTCCTGTTGCACATTTCTTTCCTCTCACACTTCCACACTCTTCACTGATCTCATCTCCTCTCATCAGAGGACACCAGTGAGCTCAGCACATCTATCAGCAGCTCAGCTCTGTGTCATCCTTCTCCTCCTCACTTCGCTTTATCTTTTCTCTCGTGTCTGTCCTCCCATGTTCCTCTCCCCAACTCTACAAGTCAATCAAACTAACACACACACACACACACACACACACACACACACACACACACACACACACACACACACACACACACACA
>JAVDPK010002420.1:46211-74021 GCA_034780415.1 Cichlasoma orientale
TGTGTGTGTGTGTGTGTGTGTGTGTGTGTGTGTGTGTGTGTGTGTGTGTGTGTGTGTGTGTGTGTGTGTGAGGATAAAGGTGGGGTGACATCCAGGAAATCTTTGATTCTGATGTAACACAAAATGACTTGACTTCTGACTACATTGTACCTTTTTACAGATCAGTGATTTTGATGCACATGGTAGTTCATTTTGGAAACCAACAGCAGCAGCTACTTTTCAGTTTTTCCAAGCTCAGTAAGATCCAAAAACATTTTCCTCAATTATTCATATCAGTCCATAAGTGTTAGTGGAACAAAAATTAGCAAGATTTACCTCACAATTCAGCTATGCTGCTCTCAGAGCAACAGCTAAGCCAGCTCCGGCTAACACAGAACTGTTTGCAGGGTTGCATTAGAGGCAGCAAAGGCAAGATACATCATTTAGTTATTAAGCAAAATGCATTAGACAATTTATTTTAAATTACATCCAATTTAAGTGAAACTGGGGGATGCACTAGAAATATTGATCTAGTAAAAACAGTATATTCAGGTCAGATTAAGGTAGAACATCCACGGACTATTTTATACCAGTGAAGGACAAAAGCAACACACAATGAAATAAAAGTTAGGCCACTGAGTGTTTTGATCTTCAGAAGACTAAATACCTGAGACACTGACTGTCAAAACAATGTCAAATAAACTTGCAGAGAAAGCTGCCTGATCACCAGTGTGAAAAGCTGACCACTCAAAGCTACATGGTTTTCTCCAGCAGCATTATTCCTGCTTTTATAACTTTGTGCCCAGCTGCTCCACCTGTGCAGATTCTGCCTACTGTTGCAGCAAAAACCAAATGTGTGCAGTCTTAAGGCTGATTAGAAATGTTGAACATTTCAGGCTTATCTAACCCATAATCCCCTGCTCTCCACCTTCTCTGTCTGTATTCTCTCCCCGCTGAAGTAAACACTTACACAGTGTGTAAATTTCTGCAGTGAAGTCAAACAGAACTCGGTTTCACGCGCAGACTAAACAAAAACAGTTAACGGGAAGCCTTTTGTACGCCAGCAACACGTTATAAACAGAGAAAGAGGACTACAGAGTAAAGGTGCGTGCATCAATGAATGTGGTCAAGTGAGTATGTCTAGCTCTAAGCAGGGCTCTGTATTTCCTGAAACTGAGCGGACCACAGTTTGATCCTGTGCCACGAATGGGCTCTACACACTAATTACAGCCACCTGTGTGTGTGTAGGTGTACGTGTGTGTGAGAGAGGTATGAGTGACTGAATAAAAGCAACCTTCTGTTTCCACTCTGTCCACACACACACACTTAAAGTAAAAAATTATCATAGCATCATGCATTGAGGAGGCAGAGGTGCTCCTTTCCACTTATGGGTTAACCATATGTCTGTGTGAGCGTGTGTGTGTGTGTGTGTGTCTGGTTTATGTCAGGTCTGTTACATTCACCTGAGGGTTGGCTATATTTCATAACCAAGCAGTGGCATGTCTGAGTCTGTATGTCCAACTGTCAGTCACCCACTGAGGCCGGGAACAAACCAGAAAATATTTAAATCTAATCATACAAGAAAACCTAAATTTGACAGATTAGGAAGATTCCTTAAATCCATAAAATATATATTTTTGCCAATAGAAGTTTTCTCAAACTCTTTGAAGGCATCTCCTTTGAACCAATGTTTTACATATACACAACAAAAACTGATGCTGTCTAATGCTGTTCTTTTTATTAACAGGTATTCAAGTGCAAGTGGGCAAATATGCAGTGCAAGGAATACAGAGTGCTACGTCATCAGTAAGACATCAAGTCTTTTTGTCCTCCAGAAAGGTTTCCTGAAACAATGACCTGCACGCAAAAGTTCATATTTCTTTGGTTAAAGTAGTCTAATAGTAGCACACACACTTTTGGTTATGATACAAATGGCAAAAAGCCCGGCCTGTCTCCTCTCTGAGATCTTGCTGGCTATTGCAAGTCAACTCTTATTGGATAGATTTAGGTTAATAAACTAAGCAAAAATATTCAATATTTAATATTCAATAATGCAACACATTGCCTTGTTTTACAATTTACAAAAGCAGCTCCTAGAAATTTCTAGAAATTTATTCTCAACAGAAATAACATCAAAACCAGAGAAATCATCAGCTGTTGTGCACAAATCCTACCACGTACTGTGACTTATATTTCAAAGCCTTCAGCTTCCTCCATGTCTTTTCACTTCTATACAATATTCCATGTGATAACCTATCATCAATATATAAAAAAGGGTTAAAAAATATCTGCTTAGGCGTTATCTTTGCATCAGTCCAAATGTTCTTATTTTTGTCTGTTTCTTGAATATTTGAATTTGTTCCCATCCCGTTTGTGTAGCTGAAGATGGCTCTGTCCCTGCAACCACTGTGTGTTTTATAACCACAAATTACACACACACAAACTGTCATTGTAGCTGAAACAGGAGACTTTCTGCTAGTTAATATCAAAAATATAATGTATTACACAATATTTGTTACTTTTCTTAAAAATAATGCAGTATGTTACTTAATTACTCTCCAGAAAAAGTAATTCATTACTTTTTGCATAGCTCTTTAACAGGATTGCAGGAAAATGCATTGCATTTAATTTTTTTTTCCTTTTAACCACCCAGCATTCACATAAACGAGGAGCCTTTGTATCGCAAGTAAAGACATAACTGCAAGTGTAATGTGATTACTGAATTCAGTAAAGTAACTTGTTACATTACTGCATCACTGAAAAATGCAATGCCTTGCTTTAATTTTAGCTTTTTATCACGTGTTACACGTGTTACTAAAATGTTCTGCTGCTCTTGTGTTTTGCCCCTCAAAACATTTTTTCCTTGAGAGCACAACTTCCTTGGATGAAGTTGAGGCTGCATGTGTGGGTATGAGTGTTGAATAACAGAAACAAAAATGCCATTGAGAACAGAAAAGCCCTTAAACTTCCCAGTTCCTATGCACCAAATCCTCAATTAGCTGATGCTTCCAGGTAACTAATTTAAGCCAGAGAGCAAGGTTTTTGGCTAAAACTGCTCAGCAATAAAATTTTGTTCCAGGAAGTAAATCCTACCACCCTACAGGCTGAAAATAGTTGCAGACTGCTCAGGCACTGCAACTTTTATAGCTCCACTGTACCGCTGTATTATACTGAAGTGCTCCCTCTGTTCTCAATCTAACAAATCCTTTTATAAACTTATTATGAATTAATTTATAAGCTAAAAGTTAGTGCTCGTCCACACTGTGTCTGAAGGGTAAAGCAGGAGCATACACTTAAATTTCTCCTCATTACATGCATTTAGCCACAGTGCTATTATGTATATAATGAATATTATAATTAAAAAACTAGTGAGGAGTAAACTGATATTTTTCATAATTACTGACAGCTTTAAAGATGCACATTTTCTCCTCTGTAAAGTAAAGAGCATCAGCGTTGCCAAAGTTGATATTTCATGGGAAATGATTGTGCATTTAAAAACCCGACTGCTGGGCACCAAAACGTGAGATTTAATATTTAGTAATCACAAAAAGTGGCTGAAGGTCTGAGCAATAGTTCACAGTACTTAAAAATGGCAACAATTATAGAAAACTATACAAACTGTATTGTACAAATATTTTTGTGTATGGAAGCCATACAAACTTCAGGATATTCACACTAGAATTTGTTTTGACTGCATACTTGTTAAATTCAGTAACCAACTGCTAACAGGTGATACTGACTGCAGCACCACTGACTGCCCTATAGATGAGGGCTGTGATCATGAAGGACAGATCCAGGGTCAGGTTTTTGTAATTCACTGCTAACGTGGTTAGCTGGCATGGTTCCAAATCAGTTCTTCAGAAAAACAGATACACTGTTATTGATGGTACCTTGCACAGTAGTTTAAATTAATTCCTGTGTTATACACTACATGGACAAAAGCAGTGGGCACCTATACATGGACAAAAGCAGTGGGCACCTATACATTACATGTACAGGACCTGCTTGGCTCTGGAAACCCATGTCATGAAGCTCCCGGTGCACTGTTTTCATACTGATGTTAATGTTAAGAGGAGGTTTGGGGTTACAGAGTGTTGGCTACTTTTACACATTACGCCCCTGACGACACGGCTCTCTAACTTCACGTGGTCTGCCACCTTGTGGCTGAGTTGCTGTGGTTCCTAAATACTCCCATTTTGCAATAGTACCGCTTACGGAATACGCTTGTGGAATATCAAGGAGGGAAGAAATTTCATGAACCGACTTGCTGCAATGGTGACATCGTATTACAGTACCATGCTCAAATTCATGCTTGATTTAATACACCTGTGGCAACAGAACTGAAAACACCTGAATTCCAATGTGGCCCAATACCTTTATCCATATAGTATACATATATGAAAACTTGATATTTGCTACAGCTTGTTACTTCCCGTGGTTAGCACTGTCGCCTTTTATGAATCATATTAATATTATCTTTAATCTATTTTAATGGCATATGATCTGTCTAGTAATCACATCAAAATAATGATAACTAAGGGCTAAGAAACTAAATCTCTGACTGTTTTCCTACTGCTGACCCCTCTAACTTTGCCCTTTGGTGGAGATTTTTCCACCTGGGATCAATAACAATCCCATTACCATATATATTTTTGGCACATTCTGGTGAATCTTCTTGCAATTACTGCCTTACTGCAGCAGAAATGAGAAGGAAGTAAGAGTTCAGTCACGTCTCTTACAGCTGACAAAGCACCAATCCTGTCTTTTTCAATCTCTGTCTGACATTATCTAAATACACAACATCTGATTAACAAGCTATGTTTTTATGGGGTGTTAATAAGTGCAGATCCATTTTGCAGCAGAACTGTTTATATGTATGGTATATTTTCAGAAACTGTGGCCAGGAACGGGCCATTTACCCTTGGCGGTCAGACTTAGTACAACAATGAGGCCTCGGTTTAGTCATGAAAAACCAACAGTGTGGAATACGCGAAGTACCTTGAGCTCCTCCAACCCTGAACATGGACTATGTCAGGGTGTAAAATATCAACAGGGTGATGAAATAACATACAGGCACAAGTGGTTCCACACACTCCCTCATAAACATCACACAGCAATGGGATTTACGAGTTCTGAAAACATACAGTAAGGGATCAAGTTTTCAGTTTTCTTTGTGCGTTGGTTAATATAAAATATGCGGGAATGCGTCTTTGAAACATAAGCATCTGGCTGGGTTTATTTAGTTTTTCAAAGCCTCGGTATAAAAGTAAAGTATATAATTGTTGTTCTTACTTTTCCTTTTCACCCTCTTTTTTCCATCCATGTGTTACTGTGATGGTATATAAATCTTTGCATGTGCGCTTTTTCGTGTAGCTGTTTTACATCACTGTTCACACTTCACCGATAGAGGGGCAGGGTCAAGCACTGAACACAAACTGAGATTAGCCAAAAATGGAGGCGATATGGACGCCACGCAGGAATCTGGCAAACATACAGCTGCAACGTAAAGCTTTAGCCGCGATGGAGGCGATTCAGTCAAGGTCAGTAATGATTCAGTGGAATTACTAAATTACTTCATGTCTGCTGGTCAGAGGGGACGATAAAAGGCCTCTGAGATTACAGAAGTGGAAACCAAGTGTGTCAGTGTACTATATACACAGGCTATACAGTATTTAATATATATGTGAAAGGCTGCACAAGACCCTGTGCGACTAAAACAAAATTAAACTAAATGAACTGAAGCTAAAAGTTTCACCAAAAAAACCCCCACAGCACTAAAGAATGCCATAGTAACAATAACATCGCTCAAACTCAAAACATTCGTGACTAAAACACTATTTTTCAATGACCTGGACATTGTGCATGACTTCATGTTCCTACACACCTGTGCACCAGGTGTCCTTTACACAAGCATTAAATCTGATTAATTATTGTGGCCACTGACTTCACCAACTGTTCTAATTGGGAAAAAAAAAAAGAAGCAAACAAACAAAAAACTTAATCTAGTAATTTAAAACAAAAGGTGCTGTTGCTTAGTTTTAACTATAAATTGAAAAGCTCGTGACGTTGCTTTAAAATACACTGTAAACCAATAAATTAAGTAGTCAGTGAGCTATATGACCTGATAGGATGCAGAAAGTGCACTGTGCACTCTTAAAGTTGCACCAAGTCAGATATATTTAGTAATTTGCTTCAACCTCAAATCATCCCGGCTCGTAAAACAACTGTCATCTCCCAAAAATAGATGATGTCCCCATCAATAAAATACTGCTTCCCCGCCAAGCGACGGACCTGCTGCTCAGCAGGGGGCAGAAATGCTGCAGCAGTTCTTTAAGGACGAAGGATGCTAAAACTGCAGTAATGTGCTTGTGATCCCCGAGTCAGCGTTAAACTGCAACGCTGCTAAAAAGCAAAAGAATAAAACTGGCTGCAAACGAGCCATTTAATGAAGTAAGTATATGCTCTACAAATTGTTGTTTCTGAACCCATCTGTTTGTATTTATGCATGAATCTGCCTGCATCTGTATTCGTACTTTACTTGTAATTAGTGCATTTAATATTTATGTATATGTGTGTGTGTGTGTGCGCCTGTAAGGAAACGTGCGCTGTCTTTTATGTCCACGTGTGGACAGCATTTGTACCTGGTTGTGTATGTTTTTGAGACCGCGCGTCCGTCCAGCTGCTGCCTGTGTAACCCTAGTAAACATCAAGGCAGCGTCGTGCTCTGCTGAATTAACAAATCTCTCACATCCATCGCCACGCGCCGCCTTTGAAACACACACCGCCGACCTCGGCTCAGCACTTTGAACTCTCAGTCACTCTCCTGCTCGCCCACCCCCGTATCAAATTATATTCCAGTCAAATATCTCCTCATTAGTAAAAGTTTTGTCCCCAATTAACCTCCTTCTCTTCTTCCATTGTTTGATTAATTTTCACAACAGGCAATACGTGCAAATCAGGCTGCTGAGGAGCCATGAGAGCTACATGAGACTGAAAACAACATCTCTACCCGAGTTTTCTCCCAAATCTCACCTTCTACTTCCGTTTATTCATCTATTCATAAATGCTGACAGTAACACCTTCTTTCTGGGCGCTTTTATTTTCCATGACTGCTTCCATAAGAAGCAAAAACAGTATATTGCAACTTCAGGATGGACTTCAAATTTGCACATCAAGATCCGACTGTCTATACCAACGTTCTGACGGAGAACATCTGTATCAACCACCTGCACTGTATGGCTTGACATCATCCTGGTACCACAGCAAACCAGTGAGCAGTCCTGAAAAGGTGCAACGCAAACCTTCAAAGTAAAAGTTCTGCCTTAACACTGAAGCAGCACCTTTACTTTGAAGCAGACAGTAGCAACCTGCTAACAACCAAAGCAATTGCAACAAGATTTTTGCTGCAGCATCACATATCGCTTTGCAACCAATTATACCCAGCAACAGCCAGCAACCTCCCATCACCATTTTCCAGCTAATCAAGGAGTGCACCTTTATCCCTGG
Source organism: Cichlasoma orientale (assembly GCA_034780415.1). Lineage (NCBI taxonomy): Eukaryota > Metazoa > Chordata > Actinopteri > Cichliformes > Cichlidae > Cichlasoma > Cichlasoma orientale. The sequence continues at coordinate 53,697 of JAVDPK010002420.1, forward strand.
TGATCAGTGGTAACCACGTGGTCAGCAGTGGTTCTCTGGGCCTGTGTAACTGGGGCCTTACTTGACATCTTCTAACCCACCATAAAGCAGTAAACCCCACCCAGCTTATATTCTCATAAAGTGTAGTAATTTGAAAAATTACAAAACCCAAGAATTACATAGTAATAATATAAATATAGAGAATTACATAATAACATAGACCCGGGTCTGCGTCTCACGGTTCCGCTCAGTGCTGAGCTCTGCTGTGAATGTAAGAGGCCTCGAAACCAGCGAGACTTCAAAGCGAACACTGAACCTGTTGAGTGCGAGTATGCCACAAGTGTGTGGATGAGCTTGTTAACTTTGCACAAACTTGCACGTATAACTGTTTCTGCACGGTTCTGCGTGGGTACTCATTAGATGTTCCAACGTGCGCTCCCATGCTGTTGTGTATGCGTTTAATTGCCTATGTGCTGACAATACACGGTTGTCTTGTTGAACTTCAAAGTTGCTGGCATGCTCTGCTGTGTGAGGCTCCATGCTGAGAGGATGTCTTTGATGAACAACTATTTACAACAACGTAAAACTAACCCTCACATCATGATGTGCCGCTGGGCCATGTTTCAACATGACTCACTCCAATTCCTGCCTTGTTGGGTTTGTGGTTTAATAATAATGCAAGTTTTTGTCTGCACCCAGTGGGATGCTTTCTTGCTCACCTTGAACTGTCATACTTTATTCCCCCAGAGAATATTTTAGCACAGAAGATAATTGCATTTTCTGTGTCTGCTCCAAGTATCCCAGGCCCTTTTAAACACACACTGACATGCACTTCAAAGTAATAAATAGTTGCATATTTCTTGATTGTGAATGAAGCCTGCCAACAACCAGCAAAACCAGTATGCACAGCACGGGCACTACGTGACACTGCTGCAAGCCTGGGAATGACTGAAGGACACCGAAACAGCAGCACGTGATATATAATATCAAATTCAAAGTCCAAGTCGGATGCAGGAAACCAGCACTAGTGCAGTAGAGGGAAACGGCTCTGATGGGCTGACACGACCTTAACTTCACGGCCTTACTTCTGTTTTACCTCATAGCCACCAGCCACTATTCTTTTGGTCAGGAAGAGTCGCAACAGCTTAAATCGAACGAATGTTGAGATGAAGCGCTCCCATAAAGGTAGTGCTCACATGCTGCTGAATTCAGTATGCTTGAACATAAACAACCACAAAGGGATGAGCACAGAATAAAACTCGGATCTTTAGATGTTCAGGCCAAAAAAAAAAAAAAAGGGACCCGACACAGAGTGTAAATCTCCAAATATCATATTCTCATTAAAATGCAAATAGGGTTAGAAAAGAGCAATGTGGAGAGGAGCTTGAGGTCGTGGCTACAGAGTGTGTGTGTGTGTGTTTTTGTGCGAGTGTATCAGTTTTCAGGATATTGTAACACTGATCAAACTTGAGGCAGATAGCAGAGGCGCCGCTGAACTATTGCTGTATTTGCCTAAGCACCGTGGGGAAAACTACACACATACCGCACTCAGAGAACACAGAGGAAATATATTGCGCATGCATTTTGGTGAAATATAATGCGATGGAATGCCTCAAAATTATGCAAGTAACTACATGCAGACGCACACCTGATGGCTCGGAACAAAACCCGTCTGTTGGAGCTCATTTCTTTTTTTTTTTTTTTAACGGTGACGTTATCTGTTTCAAATTACATATAATTTCTTAAGACATTTCTGTCTGCAGTAATTTTCTCTAAACATATTTTCTTCTCTGCTTATTTCATCCCAGTTATGCTGAATGTTTAGAAATACACGAGACAAAGCAATTTAATCAAACTTCCTGGAGCTTAGATAAGAAATAGAGGCTTAAAAAAAAAAAACAGTTTAGACTGCATACCTATAACCACATGACAAGAAAACACTGACTAGTCAACAAGTCTTTATCAAACCCAGATAGAACACCAGCTTTGGGATACATAGCTGAAACTGCGATAAACATTTTGATAAGTGGAACAAGTTTTTCCATGCCTGCTGCTTTTTATTCAGCTGAATGTGAACTGTTCTGCCGCGTCCTGTGCGCTTGCTGTCGGTACAGTGACATCTGGAAAAGCCAGATGCAACTGCTGGAATCCGAAGAGCGACAAAAGGAGTATAAAAGGGGGAATCTCTGAGAATAATTTGCTCTTCGTGTTGTCATTAAGACATCAAAGAGAACGCAGGAGATACAGAGCCTTTCAGCACGGACACAAATGCATTTTGGCGAAGAGTAACAAATGAGAAAAGAACAGAGAGGAGGGGAAGAAGAGGAGGAATGGTGTGTGCTGAAGAACCTGTCTTTGGCTTTGATGACGGCACAACAGCGAAAGCAGCAGAAGCGGACAAAAGTTTCTAAAACTTCAAAAGAAAGCTTTTTGTAGCGCAGGTCTGCTCTCCCTTTCTGCCTGATTTTTCCATTCTTCCCCTCCCTTTTCTCTTCAAACATGTCTTTGCTAATTGCCAGACCCTGTTCTGCCCTTCGCAGGCTCTCCACTCCTCTCAGCTCTATTCAGCATGGGGGGCTGTTACAGAGGGAAGGCCTAATAACGCGCTCTAAGTGGACAATGGAGCCTGCAGGGCCAGCGACAAAATCCCGGCCTTAATGAGAAAAGACTCCTTCAGTGAACAAGCAGGTCTGTCAATAGACTGGCCTATTATGGAGTCACAGGGCGGGGGTGGGCCGACAGCGTATGGCATTTGTGTGTTTTTGGTGTTTATGTTATGGGTGTATCAGTCTATATCTATCTATGTGACAGAAAAGTAACAAAAAAAGGAAATAAAACTAGTGTAAAAAGGAAAAAAAAATTACATGTATGCATGTCTGCATGATTACTTGTGTGTGTGCGTGCGTGTGCCGCTACCTCCTGAGGGTAACAATAGTTAACAGGACTAATCCTCTAGACCGTATAATGGCCACTAAGCTGTCTATTCAGAAGTTCAGCTCCCCTGCTAACTCCTCTGATCAGACACGAATACCCACACTCACCCATTCAATTCCCTTTCCTTCCTTTTTTGTAAAACTTTCCGAATCTCTCTCTTTTTTTTGTCCTGATCAGTACATCCTTGGACTCGCATCACACTGCTAATCCCATATCTAAGTATTTCTAAATGGAAACTTTTTAGTATCTCTCCTGGTTGCGGCTGTCATCGGCAATTTAAAAATTTGTTTGTCTGTTTAAACAATACCCAGTGGTACAGTATTAGCTGAATATCATATAACTTTTACACAAGATTACATTATTTATAAACTTATTTGACATATTATATGTTATTAATCTGTTGTGCTGCTCCCTCTTCTTTCTTAATCCCTCATATCCTCCCTTCTTCTTGCCTCGTCTCCTTTATCCTCCCCTCCTCCCAGTCACTTGCAGTGTGTGTGTGTGTGAGCGACTTCATCAATGAGTTTTTTTGGAGAGGTTAACCCCGCTGCTGTGAGATTGCAGCATCGTCGTTGCTGTGTTTGAGGGACTGCAAGTTATGCAGAGAGCCAATCTGAAGCACCTTGTTTGCTTTCATTTGCAGGTGGGGTGAGGTTTTGGAGTGGCGGTGGGTGGCTGTTAAGTGATGGGGGGGTGCAGGACACATCTCCCATAAGCACCCACTCTGGAAACAGTGAGTGTCTCATTGAGAGGCTTTGCCGATGCCTTTTACAATTGCTCCGAGCTCTCCCTGCTTAATTACCCGCTCATATCTTAACTTGTTGATTCTCTAACAGCACCCTGTGATCCTGAAACTTATTATCTGTTTGATAAACATGTATGAATTTAAGTTTATCCCATCCTATTTGCAAGTTGATAAAATGCTACTGCAGCTCCTGATCTCCAGGCTGAACACTGATTAAAAATTCACTAGCATACTGGTGCTGATACCTGAAGTTTGGTATCAGAAGCAAATAAAGCATCTTATGACTAGGTCAAGTATTATGGATTATACAAATATTTGAAAAATTACAGATGAAATCAGTATACATGATGACATTTATTGTCTGTTCAAAGCTGCAGAGGTTAAGATCTGCCTTTCAAGCTTGTTGTGCCACGTGGAAAAAAAATTAGCAAATCAAGTGCATCTTAAATTGAGATATTTTTTCACATAATTTCTTGAAGCCAGTTACATTTAAGAATTTTAAAGTTTTTGGAAGTACATTCAGGACTTTATAATGACCAAAATAATAATAATAAGTAAAGATTGTTTAGGGTTAGGGGAACCAGTTTGACTTTTGTGACTTGTTAGCCCCCCTGCCATAATCTGATGTACCAAAAACATGCTTCTGTAGACTGTGTTGTCAGAAATGCATAGCAATGTGTGGGCAAATGAACTGGCTTGGGAACCCTGCCAGATGCCACTGTGTTAATTTCTATCATCTTCAGTTCCTGCACAAGTGCACTGCTTAGTTTCTATTGCCTGCCAGTCTCAGCCATGCCTCACAGTTTTGGATAATTGACACATTTTTACTGAATTTGCACTTACCTACATCAAATAAATAAATACATTTCCTTTTAAGATTTTTCAAGTCGCTATAACCTTACTTCTGCGCAGTCTCACTCATCAAACTCAGTTTCTACAATTACGTTTTCTCCATTCTTGCGCGCATTCTTTCATTCGCCTTTGCCAACATGTCATCACCCTCTCTGCCTTTCCAGTTCTCCCATCGTCTGTCACCGTTGGACTTGCATCGAGTCCGTCTTAATTGAGGAGCTGAGATACTTTAAAACATCCCACATTCTCAAATTTTCAATTTCACATACCATATTTATATGTGACCCATATTTGGGGACGGAGTGCACTTCATCATATGAGTAATAGGGCACCAAATGATACGTGTAAAATCCTGCTACATTTCTTATTAGTCTTATATTTTTCACTCAAAGGATGCTGCTGTGCCAAAACACACAGCGAGGTAACATTACACCTCATATTAGCTATGGGAGAGTTGCTGTGGAAACCCAGGGTGAAAATACGTTTGCTTTAGAGTTTTTGAACAGCTGGTAAATGAAGTTAAAGTCAAATTCCACCCTGAAACAGAATTAAGAGAGCACAGAATAGAGCAAAGACCAAGACGGAGAGGGTACGTAGTGGTGGAGTGCCAGTAATCCACAAATACTGAGAATACTACTGCTTTACTGCCTTTACTCAACAGCTGTATTTGCTAGTATTTTACCCAAACCATTAATCTTTCTGACACAGATAACATCTGCACCGCGGCTCTCACCTGATAACCCAACAGTAACACATTATTACAATAAACACCTATCAACCACACCATTAAAACCACCTGGCTAACCATCGTGTAGCCACCCCAGGATCGTTTGGGTCCTGTGGCTCTTTTTGTTCGGGACACACGCTCTCGATTGGACCGAGATCTGTGAAGTCTGGAGGCCTGGTCAATGCCTTGGCCTCTGATATTTCTCGAGCTGTTGCTGTGCAGTTGTTGTGGTGTGGCAGGGCGCATTGTCACGCTGGGGGAGACTGCTAGGGAAGTGACATTGCCTAGTCTTCTACAATCTTAAGTAGATAGTACTTTTCAAAGTAACGTCCGCAGTAAAGCCAGACCAAAGCTTTGCCAGCAGAACACTGCTTTGTGACACGGTGATCAGTGTTTTATCTCCACCTGTGAGCAGTTTGATGGTTACAGATGGCAGTCGGTGTATCAAAGTGTAAAAGATTTTTCTGAATTTTGACTACTTTTATTTTAAACCAGCATACATTTTGCCTATAATACCAACAACAAGTGGGAAACTAGAAGCAGATGAATCCAACTCTGACACACGGCAGTGACAGGAATGGGAGGATTTCCTAGAAAAACTTCAACCCTCAGTTAGAGATACCACTTACACTCTCCATAATCATATGAAACGTGTGCTTCGCTTCAGTTTTGGGGTGGATTTTCTCCCCAACATGACTCACCACTTGGGCCCGGAGAAAAAGCCTTGTTGACTGACAGATGGCATCTAGTGCGGAGAATTGAAGTCAAAGCTAGCACAGGGTATTTAAGACCCATTAGGGGTCTGTGAGAGCTTTACTTGGCGTACAATCAGTAGAGAAAAAGCCATACGCACTCACACACACACACACACACTCATGCACATACACAGATGTTAATGGAGCATGAAGGCAAACAGGAGGCAAAAGAACGAGGAGGTGAAAGACGCTCAAGAGAAAAGACGTCTCCCCTCGACTGGTAATGCTGAAGGAATCCAACTGCAGTAGGGCTGTGAGAGCAATACAAAAAGGATATTTAAGGTGGATCAGAAAGGGACAGAGAGAAAAAGGAATGGGAAGGTAAGAATGCAAAAAGTTAACTCTAGTTTTGATGAGACGTTAAGGAAGATAACTATTCATGAACACCATTGGCCCATGCCAAAGGTGTTTGTGGTGCTATCACACTACATTTTCCACAGACCACCTCTGGGCCAGGTAAAAGCAGATACAGAACACACAACTCTCTTATTCCCTACAATGCTTTGAATGCACGTGTGACATCTCGATCTGTTACGACATAATTTTTCAAGACTTCCACAGTTTTTATCGGTCTCTTTTATTCTCCAGCCTCGTCGACGGCTTTGTTTTCTTTTGCTGCGTCTCCCTCACGTCCATCTTCTTTCCTCTTCTTTGCTGGAAGTGAAACGAGGCGGAACGAGAGGATGTGGGACAGACAAGCATGAAATGGAGGCCGGGGCCCCTGAGGAGTGTGCGATTGTGTTGATCTTGATGTGCATCTGTATTTTGTCCACATTTGTCAGTGACGTGTGCATGCGAGGGACTGGACAAATATTTCCCTGTCCTGACTTGTTGACATGTATATGCAAAAAAGATGCAGTAAATATATCCATGTGCATCTTAATGTTTATCTTTACAACTAACAACAAGGTGGTAAACAGCTGTCATATCTGCCTGAACACACACACACACACACACACACACACACACCAGCATGTTTACATCTCCACAGTGCCACCCTGATTTCCGGAGCAACAGCTTTGTCTACTTCACTGTAAGGGCGGCGTGTTGTAACAAAAGCAGGACCAAAGAGAACGGAACAAATCTGATGCGGAACCGCACAAAATGACTGTGACAGGCGAAGAAAAAGGCGCGCACACACACTCTTTCAACTCTGCCCCAACTTTCTGCAACTGTTAGCGAAATCAAGAATAAGCTCATGTAATTTTCCTCTTTAAATGCAAAGACATCCGAGACTCTGAGATTTTTAACACATTTTAAACATTCCTATTGTAAAAAAAGTAAATAAGGTACCATCCATGGGGTGCAGCTGAGACTTTCAGAACTTCTCTGATAAATTTGCATGCTATAATGTTGATTCACCTTTAATCATTTTTATGAAAGTGCCATAAAAGAAGCAACATTCCGCATAAGGAGAGACAAAGGAAGGAAAGTTCTCCTGGAATCTGATCCCCCTGTTAGTAAGGCGGCTTTAAGTTCAAGAGGAGGGGGGGTTAAACCACTTGATGATTTCTAGGATTTATTTTTGAAATGACAGCTTATTTATCTTCTGTGCTCTTTACTGAGAATCTCGAAAACACTCCCTGTAATGCCTCAAATGCTAAAACGAACCCCCAACCAACCTGCGCGGAATTGGTATGTTTGTCAAGTAGGTGGGTGAGGTTTCGTGTGAAAGACGATGGGTTATTTGAGATTCATTTTAAGCTCCGTGCAATCACAGACACATACTTTTCTCTCTTTGTGTGTGACTCATTCCAATTAGGCTGCAAACCTTGGCTACCTCTATATCCTCTCCAGATGAGGCACCAGATATCTCAATTAAAAAAAAAAATCTGAAATTTGAGAACACAAAATAAGAGGGGCATCAGGACGGAGAAACTGACGGATGGTGAGATGATGCTGGTCTGCAATGTGATATCGTGTGTTAGCTTCTGGCCGGAAGACAGCTGCAGTCTCACACATGCAATGCAGTTCAACGAAACCTGCAAAAATGAGTTCGATTTGCAGTAAAAGAAGTGAAGTCGTAAAAGGAAACGAGCACACTGAAGGTACAATGTGAAAACATTTATTCTGTGTGCGATATCACACTGAAATTCCATGACAAACAGGGCATTGCTGTGTGATGTCAGGCGTTTCCTACTGTTAGTAAGCTAATCCGGGCACACCACCACAGAATTTTATTTAAGAAACTATACAATAATTTTCTAAAACAATTCTCTTCCAAGTCCTGCTTTGGTTTGTGCCATTTGTCATGTTTAATTTTGTGATTCAATTTTTCTTACTTCAGTCTTCATTATGTAGCCACTGCTTGATGAACATAAATCATGTACAAACGCATTTATTCAAACATACATTACGCCTAGGTTTGATATCTTTCTCTGCCTGTCTTTGCTCTTTGTCCTCCAATTATGAACAGATGTCAGCCGCTATGGTTGAGCTCTTAAATCACCACAAATCATCATGTCACCCACTTTTGAAAAGGGCCGCATATGCACACTGGCACACACACACACACACACACGCACGCACGCACGCACGCACGCACACACGCACGCACGCACGCACGCACGCACGCTCATTAAAACTCAAAGCCGCATTTTTATGCACACATGCACTGAAAGCACGCGTAAATGCAAGCATGCACACACACACACACACACACGCACACACACACACACACGACCCCAAACCATTTCCTTCCTTCCTTTTTATGCACAGTTTCCCAACTTGGCTCCAGACACGCTTTCATTGTCATCACATCTGGTTTGAACTATAAATTTTCATTCATCATCATTCATTCCCCTAGAAAGAAAGAAAAATCAGAATTTCAAACAATATGCAAAAAAACAAAAAAACAGACTGAAACAAAAAGCGAATAAGAGAGAACGAAAAAGAAGAAACACAATGAAAAGTGTGGAAGTAGGAAAGAGCAGCTTGCCTCGCTTTTACAGTTTTTTTGGAAGGCCACTGAGGGCCAACCTTTTTTTGGTTTCACTTTACTGGTGGTCCTATAAATCTTCTCACAGTGACGCATGAACATATGCACATACACAAATCCTCAAATAAACAACCACACGCACACACACACACACACACATTACTTACAAACATTTTCCAACCTACACACAATATAAAAGAACAAACCCTTCAAAGAATTTTCTAATTTCCCCACATCAACAAAAGCCTGCCTTCACAAAATGCCTCTCCATCCCTTCCAACCACTGAGCTGGAGTACAGTGGGTGTTTTACGGCAATCGAATGCTAAAACATCTGGGGAAAATAGGAAACTGTGAAAATATTGATACAAATTAAAACGTGGTTGGAGAAAAATGAGCCAGCTGACTGGGGAAGGAGGAATGAGGGCTGATATTGGGTGCTAATAGGAAAAAGGTGTTAAATGATACTTTGGGTTAGAAATTGAGAAGGAAATACAATGAGATGCAGGTGTGGGCTCATTACTGTGAAACAGAGCGGTCATAAGATAATTAACACAGGACCACACAGGTAAGGAGAGGAGATGAAAGCAGAGAGGAGGTGGAAGGGGGGGAAGCAGAGCAGTGAGAGAGCCCTCAACTGAGCAGCAGAAAACAAAAGCGCAACATTTAAATCTGCTCAAAAAATTAAAGGAACGCTTTGAAAACGCATCAGATGTCAATGGGGAAAAAAATCCTGCTGGATATTTATACTGATATGGACTGGGTAATGTGTTAGGAACAAAAGGATGCCACATCGTTTGATGGAAATGAAAATTATTAACCTACAGACGGCTGAATTCAAGGAAATCCCAGAAATCAAAGTGAAAAAATGATTTGGCAGACTAGTTCATTTTGCTGAGATTTAATTGCAGCAACTTAATACGGTTCTCAGTAGTTTCTATGACTCCCATATATTTATACGCATGCCCTGACAACATCAGGGATGACAGATGGTGTCTTGGGGGATCTCCTCCCAGATCTGGACCAAGGCATCACTGAGCCGCTGGACAGTCTGAGATGCAACCTGACGGCGTTCAATGGACTGAAACATGTCAGAGAGGTGTTTTATTGGCTTTAGGTCAGGCAAGCATGAGGACCAGTTAATGATATCAATTCCTTCATCCTCCAGGAACTGCCTGCATACTCTTGTCACATGAGGCTTTGGAGGAACCCAGGACCCACTGCACCAGTGTAGGGTCTGACAATGGTCCAAGGATTTCATCCTGATACCCAATGGCAGTCAGGGTGCCGTTGCCTAACCTGTAGTGCTCTGTGTCCCTTCATGGATATGTCTCCCCAGAACATCACTGACCCACCACCAAACTGGCCATGCTGAACGATGTTACAGGCAACATAACGTTCTCCACGGCTTCTCCAAACGCTTTCACGCCTGTAACATGGACTCAGGGTGAATCTGCTCTCATCTGTGAAAAGCACAGGGCACCCCTGGTGGACCTGTCAATTCTGGTATTCTGTGGAAAATGCCAATCGGGCTCCACGGTGTCAGGCAGTGAGCACAGGGCCCATTAGAGGACGTCTGGTCCTCAGACCACCCTCATGAAGTCTGCTTCTGATTGTTTGGTCAGAGATATCCTGTTCCTCTTTGCACAAAGGAGCAGATATCGGTCCCGCTGATGGGTTAAAGACCTTCTACAGCCCTGTCCAGCTCTCCTAGAGTAACTGCCTGTCTCCTGGAATCTCCTCCATGCTCTTGACACAGTGCTGGGAGACACAGCAAACCTTCTGGCAATGGGACATATGGATGTGCCATGCTGGAGGAGTTGGACGACCTGTGCAACCTCTGTAGGGCCCAGGTATCGCTTCATGGTAGGCGTAGTGACACTGACCCTAGCCAAATGCAAAATTAGTGAAAAACAGTCAGAAAAGATGGGGAAGGAAAAAATGTCAGTGGCCTCCACCCGCAAAACAACTCCTGTTTTGGGGGCTTCTTATTCCAAATTCTTGATGTTTTAATTCAAAGGATTTGTTCTCACTGCTCAATGAAACTGACAAACACATGATTTACATAGATGTGCCCAATTAAGTGTGCATAACATGAATGCGTATGTGCATATGTGAAGTGAGTGAAAGGGACAGTGAATGAGGGAGGGGAGAAGGGGGCAGCAGCTGCTTGTCTGGATGACCTCAGCGGCAGCTGTTGCCCCCCACCATTCCACCACCGCCCCCGCCCTCTCTATGCCAGCTTGCCTTTGAAGTTCGGGTCACGACCGATGCAGCTTTGAATGCATACCAATAATGATTACTGGAGAATAACAGGATAACTTCTACTTGCAGTATGCAAATTTACTGTACAGACTAGGACTGAAAATGTATTGTTGCCACTATACCTGAAATGCAAACTTCTCATTTCAATAATATAATAATATAATTTATACTAAAAGCTATGCTCTGAGAAGAAGAAAAAAACCCAAAAAACATGGTCATACTTACAATTCATTAGCAGATAAAACATTACGCTAAAGTATTCTGCAAGTATTACTTTATTTAAGATTCCAGGTTTGGCAGAAAACCTTGCTACTGCTAGCTTTGGTGCGGGCGTTAATTTCAAATTCAGGATACTTTTTGTCTTTTTAAGAAAATATTTATATCTGCATCAGAGCATTTTACTCAACCCAGTCTTTGAAGTGCCGATGCAGCACAGAGAGCGCAGCTTTAGTCAGATTCTCTGGAACGCTATGCAGCCTTAATCACCCTGTTGGCATCCACTCTACTGACTGAAACCTGACACACACACACACACACACACACACAAAACAGGGAGGCATCTGCACAAACACATGGAATGAAGCGCACACACACACAGGCGGGTGTGGAGGTTCACCGGCACACAGACCTAGACACACAAGTAGGCAAACACAGAGGCTTGTATGTGTAATTGTACGCTGACACACTGTCCTTCCAGCAGGTATTTTGTTTACATGGATAAGAGTTGAGGGAAGTGGCTATATGGGTCCAAGTACAAAAAAAGCCCCACACTTGTATTTGAGCAGCAAGGTTGTCACAGTGTCACAGACTACTGCCTCCACATAACAACTCGCCCACCCAGACATTAAAAACAATGCAGCCTTCTGGGCACAAAGTTAAAGACTTGCATAGGAAAAAGGAACGTGGCACAACAATGTCTCTTTTATAGTGACTTTACGTTGAGACACACACACACACACATATGAAATGTTCATAGGACTGCAGACTGTTTGCATTGGCTGCACTGGTGCAACTAACTTTTTACATTAATGTGAAGCACAAGATTTATTTTGTGATCAATTAGTTCTACTGATCAAACATATGATACAATTCTGTTTCAAAAATGTGTGGGAAAACACAACTTGAAGTGAGTTTAAGTGTTGATGCAACTATCCAAAGGTTCACATTGATGTGTCATGTACAAAACACTTACCTATCACAATAAGTGTGAAGTTGATGTTTACACTGCCAAATCCATTGGTGGCCTTACAGATGTAAGTTCCTGCATCATCCATCTCCACTTCTTTAACACGCAGAGCGTGCTGCGACACCCTGAACCGTGTCCAGCCACTGTGGATGTTGCGGCCATCTTTGGTCCACATGATGAGGGGAGGGGGGTCACCCTCCACGGGGCAGGGCAGCTTCACTGTACGACCCAGACGGGCGCTCTGCCGATGGTTCACCCTCTCGGACACCCTGGGGGGACCTTAAGGATAGAAGAAAAATAAAGAAATTTACTACCAGCAGCAGCAGCAAAAACAAACTGGTTACATTTGTAACATAGAATACTGTGTTTGATTGACGAGTAAGCTTCAGGAATGTGCAAAGTGATCGATGAGATAACGGGTCATTCTGACACCTCCATGACAATGACCAAGTACCAAATAAAAAGTCAGATTTACCAAAAAAAAAAAACCTTTTCAGTAAGTTTAACGAAGACTGCTACTCCTAAATTAATTACCGTCCAAGTATTTATTTACTGCTTGGTAAATGCATAACTTTCACTCCACTGGAAGCAAACACAAAGCCGAGCAGTAACTTTAATATCATTTAAGATGCCACACTGACATGAAACCAGGCGTGACCTTGACCGCTCAGTAGCCGGTCTACTGTGAAACAGCACACTAGAAAAACAAAAGGGATGAAAGTAGCCTGATTGAATTGGAAAGGTGGGTGGAAATGATGGAGAGAAATGGAGGGGACAGAACAAAGAGTGGGGAGGAGAAACAGAGGAAGGAAAAAGGGAAGGTAAGAGGAGAAGCTAGGAGGAAATGAATAAGGGAATAAGGGAGTATGGAATTTAAGGGAGTAAGTCTGAGAAGAGAAAGGGAATGAAATACGACTGAATAGGAGCGGCACACAAAGAAAGACAAACAGAAACATAGAGAGATGGAAGCAGGAGTGGCGTGGGAGTCAACTAGGTTCTCTGCATCTCTGTTTGACCTTGCATTACTCCCTTTAGATTAAAACAATACTCTCTAAATATAGCAATAAAAAACACATAATAGGCCACCATGTAGCAAACAATGTCCCGGCAAAACAACAAAAGGCAATTGTAAGAAAATCCACCATAAAACAACCAACTTCAGGTCATGTCCTGCAGGTTAAACATTTAAAAGAAAGGACAAACGGTGGTTCATGATAACAGTGCGCCTGATAGAGGTTTAACAAACACAGTAAATGCGGTCTGATGCATAATAGAAACATATGTAAACATGGCTGAAATACAGTTCAAACATTTGAGGTGTGTTTAATTCATTATCCCTTTTAATACTGCTTAAATGTGCCTTTGTCCAAAAAAAAAAAAAAAAGTTGGTTGGCTGTTGGGAGCCTCTTCTGTGGTGTTTTTGGTTGGCTTCTGACTGTACTGAAGATTTTTGTTAATTATTCACAAGGGAGTAAAGCAGTAGTCCGGTGTTCAGGGGAGGAATAAGATTTAAGAGTTCAGAAGAAAAGGCAAGGAAGTGTAGTTTGTGTTAAAAGGTTACTGGGGTAATGGTAGTAGCACCAGTCCACACAGAACAATGAAAGATTTACTAGTTTTAGCACAGCTTGCATTCCAGTTTTTCACTTCTTGTGTGGCTGGCATGAAAAACAAGAGCATCAAGAACCACCATGGATTACCAGAAAAGTGTGGGGGTCAACACTGGCCTGCATGACATGCAGAACTCAAACGACTGTATTTTTAGGCTGAGTGGCGTTACACAATCTATATCTCTATTTTCTATTAAGTGTGCCAAGTGAAAACCACGAGATGTCACAAGCGCTTTCATTAAAACAGACTCATAGAAATAAACCACAAAACATAGTTTCCTTGCCCTGTTTCAAAATATAAATCTATTCCTCAACGTTGCTGAAGTGTTTCCAGCTTTCGGTGGAAAGTGGCTAAGGCGTGCTTAAACGCTAATAAACATGTCCACAACATCCAGGCGGTCAACATCTGTTTGCTCCTCTCTTTCTCACTGCCCTATCCATACTGCATTTTGAAACAGACACATTCCCAATGAAGGTGTTCTTATTTAAATATTTTTCTGCATCTGTGATATGAGGATGAAATAGTGACCGAATTGAGCCTTCACCTACAGGCCATTTCCAAGATGCTACTCTGCACTGCTGAGATCACAGTTTTATAACCACTATGTCATCTCACACAAAGGTTAGCACAACTGTTGGGCTGTGACTTAAGCTGCGTTTTCAAATGAAATATATGCTCAGAGAAAGTTATGAGCAGCTTTTTTATATCTCTGTCAGCTGCCAGGGATGAATGTGCTGCTGCAACTTGCAGAGAGGTGTGCCTGTGGTACAAAAGCAACACCTCATGCTTGTCGGGTGGTGCTGGTGACTTTCTTAGTAGCTAATGTTTGTCCAAAATGTTTGTCTTTTTGGGAGAAAAGTTGCTAAATGGGATTAAAAACGTTGGTAAATCTAGTTTGCAGCATTGAGGAAGCTGCATAAGCGAGCAGGGCCTGGGGTGGGGCTTTGTGCGTAGAGAGTGAGAAGAGATTATGGGTTATGTCATGTAACACCAGATTTGTTTAAAAATATATATAAACATGCCTTAAAAAAGTTGATATACCTAAGCTGTAACTAGATTCATTCCTTCGCCGTGCAGCTGCAGAAGTAGGAGACGATCAAGACAAAGAGCTAAAGAGTCGAGACGAGATTTTTAAAAACGGGGGAACAGTCAGTAGTTCCTAGATTGTGCTAACAAGGGGGTTTTGTTATTTAAACAGGGAAGCAGGATGTGGACACAGTGATGGATGGATGGAAGTGAAATGTGTGAAAAAGACATTAGTCATACAGGTATTGAGAGGAGCCTCTCCTCCTCCATACTCCTCATTCCTCGACAGGGGAACGTGTTCGTTCATCTGTATGGCTTTCTCATCAGGGGCCCAGGAGCGAACTCTTTCTCCTATACCTCTATTCTTTTCTTTTCTGCTGATGTGGTTATATATCCCTTTTGGTCTGTTTTTGTTATTTTCTTTTGATATATATCTCTCTGAACACACATAAAATCCATTCGTTCTTTTCTTAATGTATTTGAAATACTTTCCCTTCTGTCTTTCTTTCTCTTACACACTTTCACCTCTTTAGATTGAAAGCAGTACTTCCCCTTATTCCTAATTCTGCTTTGTATTTATTTCCATCTTTTTTCTTCCCCTAAGATTGAAATTTTATTCCCCCTAGCTCTGAACTACTCCCCTACCACTCTTTTTTTTCTTGGCCTTAACCTCCTCTTCCTCTTACTAGCACCTCCTGTCTCCTCATTTTCCCTGACTTCACTCTTTTCCTTTCTGCCACTCCACTTTACTTACTCTTTTCCTCTTTCAGCACACTCATTCACACTGTCCTCTTCGTTCACTGCACTCTTTTCTCTTTCTCCTTCTGCACACACACACACACTTCCTAAATTTCTTCCCCAGGGGATCACAGGAACAGGACCTCTATCCAAACCTCTCAACTTTCGACAGTTAACCTCTCCTACATCTTCCTCCTCTACCTCTAAATTTCTTTCCCACTCTCTCTCCCCCAGTGATGGGAACACATGAGCAGCAGCCTCTCCTCCTCCTCCTCCTCCTCCCCTGCTCCCAGGTCCATGACCAAAGAAAAGTCTTTTTAAATCTGTCTCTTGGGGGTGAAACTGAAGCGAGTAAAAAAAAAAATCTATTCTTCTTCTTTCACGAGACGCAGGTCAGCCTGCGTTTCTGCATTTCTGCATGTGAGGCTTCTATTGAGTAAATGGTGAATGTGCAGCTGAAAGCAGGTTTATGTAAGAAAATGTTAATCATGATGTGCAACAGGAAGAAAAGCATGTGAATTTAAATAAATATACTGTATAACTGTCTTGAATTATGATGCTACTAACTGGTAACCGGGGTTAGGAGTCAGTAACCCTCCAGTCCAGGTCCGGTCAGTGAACTAATACTGGAGGTCTTGGTTAGAGTTGTGTTGATGTACCAAAAAACACAATATTATTTCACACTGACAAGAAACATCTGCTTAATTGAGTCATGCCTCATAAAAAAAAAGAGATCCTGGAAGACTTCGACAAGAAAACATTTGCTTTGCATAAAAGAATTTTAATGGCTGAATGGATGGTAGATATTTACCGCTCCACAGTAGACAAACTGTCTATGAAGGCAGAATATAGTAATGAGACATCTGTGATGTGCACAAAGAAGTCATCTTAAATAAGCGCACACTTTTAATGGGATAAAAAAAGCAGCTATTCTCCAATAAAAAAACATGACTACACACCTGATGTTTAGACCATGCAGCGCTACACGTAATGCAAAAGATTACTGCATACTGACACCATCCTAATGAATAAATGCTGAACAAGATGCATCATAATTTGGGAATGCGCTACTGCCTCTGGGTCTAAAAAATTAATAATTTACCAAGGTATTTTATAGGATTAGTTCAGGGTGGTTGTCTGCCAGCTGAAGCTCAGTATAGCTGAGTGATGCAGTTGGACAATAAGCCTAAATACTGACATAAACCTACAACAGACTGAGACCTTAACCCACTAGAAAGCAAAGTGCTCAACATGTATGTTGAAAAGTGGGCCGGAACAGGGAACCGAGTGACAGCAGAGTTCACCACAAACGGCAGATACGCTAAAAAAACATAGAAGATAAAAAAAATACAGCATGAGATGCGCAGATGGCTGCGTGGACACTTTTCATTGTTTTTAAAACATCTAATTTATCTTCAGCTCTTTGTATGTCATAACTTCGTTCTTCTCAGCAGCTGGCTAATGGGCCAACAACAGCAGAAGCTAGAGTAGCACACAGGTAGTTTGTGAGACTGTCCCCCGGTGACAGTAAACATGTAGATGATAGTCTGCAAAGCTGTCCGTAGGCTGTGTGTAGGACCACCGCAGAAACCTCTTGCCCTAGTTTTGATCCAATCACTGCAGAAAACCAGGTCAGGCACAAATATCCCATTCATAAATGTTTTCTTGACACTGTATATAGTCAAATTACAGTAATTATGAATTTCTGTGTGCTTAAGCATCACTGTCTTATCATCTTTTTGGGTTAGCATCTTTGAGAAAATTGCAGGGCTTTGTGCATCTGAGCTTGTGGTGCTCTCTTGCCCACGACTGACTTCCCGCAACAATTTAAAGCTCCTTGAAGATAGTTTGTTTGCGCCCACATATACATAAACACACACACACATGCCCACACACCCATCTCTCTGCCCTATGCTTATGCAGCAGGGAGTTTGTAGATAGCTTGAATGCATTCTGCAGCCTACAGCCCACGTCAGCCACACTATTCCTGCAGGGACAGAAGCCTCCTGCTCAGAGCTGCATGACCTCTGCGTGGACTGAAGGAGAAAGTCTGAAGGCCAAATAGAGAAGAAATTAGTTCATACTGTACATTCTGTTCTTTCAGCAGTTACTCCCAAAACAACTGCAAATGCAAAGCTCAAGTTCCAAGCTGGATGATGAATTAGGCTGTATTTGGAGCAAACACAGACTTTCACGCACATTAGCCTCATCACTTTTAGCTTTTACTTTTCCAGATAAAAATCAGTAAATTTATCCTGGATTTATTTTATGTAAGTGTACACTATCAACAGAATTCCTGGGGCGATTTAGCTGTTTAGACAGACTATGGCAGTATAATCACCAGTTCTTTAATAAATCCTAAACTATCCTCACCAAAGGATGACCTTGTATTCATACAATATGGGGAATGTTAGTTACTGTAAAAATAAATAGTTATAGAAAAGAAACCGATTAATTTACAAGTGTTTTAGCAGCAGCCCGGTCACGAACACCGACCAGAGCCAATTATCCCAAACCAATCAAAGTACTGTGAACTATAACATTTCATCAAGACAGGATTTTGACTTACTTGAGTTCAGTCATGATCCCATAAATGGTAGCTAGGCACCACTGGCTATCAATCCCTGCAATTTTCTAATACCGTATCTGACGGCATCTTACTATAATACACCAAATCTCCGTCTGTCTGCCAAACTGGGCACACAGGTAAATCTTAGGCCCCTGAAGATTTACCTGTGTGCCCAGGTAAATCTGTGTCACATACTGTATTATGACACTATCATATTGCCTAGCAACCACCTACCAAGGAGCTAAAATTTGTAGTTTTTTTGCACCTGTAACACCTTAGAAAAACCTCATTTGATTTTAATTTCATGATGTATTATGCATGATTTATAATGTGACTTCCCAACAACAGACTACATTTACATTTACACAGCAGAGCAGCATCTGAGCACTGCACAATCTTGCACTTTTGTCTTATAGTTCAGTCCTCTCTGGCAGATTTAAACTGATTTGCATAAACTAATACAGTTCAGTTCAGTTCAGTTTGGTGTAACCAGTCATACCCCACAGGAAGCCCAGTCAGTTCCCCTCATTTGGTCTCGTATTCATTAACCTACGGGCACGCTAAAATTGGACATTTATTAGCAAAATGAATGCAAACCGCTTCGGTTGCTACACTCGAGTACAAACAGATTGTTTTGTTGGCTCTGGGCAGCAAATGCTACGAATACACATTCACATTTTCAGATACGACCCGGTGACAAATTAACTCACAGTTTAAATGTGTTTGGGTCTACATTCTAAGAAATTGTGTGATCATTGTCAACATTGTGCTGTGTATTCAAACCACACTCACTAATGCATTTCATATAGACGTCCGTGAATGCAATTCTCTTAGATGAATGAAAATAACATTTATACGACAAAGATTTGTAAAATATAATACATCAGAAGTAGGGGGAGGGGCATTAAGGCAGAATTTTTTTTAACGTGCAGAAAATTTTTTTTTTTGTCGTGTTGCATATTTTGGCAGCATGTGATAGCTGGGGCTGCCCTTTATGCGCTTGATTGAGAGTTCTGGTCTTTTATTGCCCTTAACGTTCCAATGGTCTTTGAGTCAGATTGGTTTGCAGAGTCCAACACAACGTTGTTGTTGGCAAGGAAGTGAGACTGGGGTGAGAGGGGAGAGCCGAGGAATGCTTTTCATGGAGAGCTCTCAACAGCGGGACACAGCGCTGATGTACTGATCAAGGTAGAGGTGTGTGAGCGTGCGTGTATGCTGTAATCCAGTGTGTGTGTGTGTGTACTTCAGTGAGAATTTGTCTGTTTTCCGCTTAAATCACACCGATACCCACAAGTCTGCTATTTATGCAATGCCGGCGATGAAATCCTGTAATGCCACGCTCTTATTGTTTTGCATCTGAATACTCTTTATGAGCCTGAATTCCATCATCACATCCACACTCTCTAAATTAATTATGACCAGTAGGCTTGCTTGTTGCGTATGGTCACATTAGCAGTTGCTCGGCTGTTCAGGCAGCTTATACGACAGAATTAACCTGCAAAAACTCTTTCACTGACATACACACGCAACACACAAATTAAATTGAACTTATGTTTTACTTGAGGCCCAAAAGGCAGAGCACTAGATGCACAATCATTTGTGTATTTCAGGCGCTCGCACTAGACACTTTCTTCTTGTTCTGACCCATTCACTTCCACTCCATCAACAGGTCAGCTGCTGCTTGTTACTCCATCCTGACAGTTAACTCTGTGCCTAAGGCTGATCCAATACTGTGGGCAGCAAGACACACATACAATCACACACTTTACATAAACCAAAAGCTTACACTTGTCTGTCTCTCGCTCTCTCTCACGCACACACACACAA
The DNA here is from genome assembly GCA_034780415.1 of Cichlasoma orientale. Taxonomy (NCBI): domain Eukaryota; kingdom Metazoa; phylum Chordata; class Actinopteri; order Cichliformes; family Cichlidae; genus Cichlasoma; species Cichlasoma orientale. The sequence continues at coordinate 73,844 of JAVDPK010002420.1, forward strand.
AAGAAAAACACACAGCGGCCAGAAAAACTTTGAGGAATCTGCTGAGTGGTTTGTTCAGCAACTTGATCCCCTCCACAACTCACACCACTGGCTCTCAGAGACTGCGTGCGCACACACACACACACACACACACACACACACACACACACACACACACACACACACACACACACACACA
>JAVDPK010002420.1:79301-104087 GCA_034780415.1 Cichlasoma orientale
TTTGTTTTACCCGCAAAACCCCCCCCCCCCCCCCCCGAGATGTACCATCTCATTTTCGAGAGGGTCCAAACATTTAAACAGGACAATACACAACTCACGAAACATCTAGTGGCTGTATTCGGTACGTGGCCGAAGCTGTTGCCAGCATTCATGGTTGTGTGTGGTGCATTATATGTTAATTACCTTGTGGTCATGTTTCAGTGTTTTACACCCAGCCACGATACAAACAAATAAAATGCCGGGACTTTTTCCCCTCCCGGGTCCCCACTCTTTCTTGTGGTCAGTTTTTTTCAGAGGCAAACATATTTAACCCTCAAGTCTTTCCACTTCTTAGTACATTCCCTCATGGCCGTTCCGACAGTTTCGGCAATCTCCCTGCAGGAATTTACTGACATCTGCGAGTCCTTATATTGTTGTTCTGAGTATTATTCCTTATATTGAGGTGGTGATTTTTACTCTCTCTCTCTCACTGATAAATTCAAGAGCTGCGATGAAAAACTGGGCACAAATGCACAGGAGGATTTGACGATACCAAACGGGCCAGTCAGAGTAGTTGGGGGCTGCATCAACACAGCGTGTAGTTAAAATTCTAGGGAAGGTGCACATCAGGTTATGACAGCGATTACGCCGGAGAGATTCAGAGGACACGATGTACCTACAGCGCAGATTTCCCACTGAAACATAAATCCCCAGAAAGACAACGAGTGACAAAATAAACAACAAAAGGTCACAAACTAATTAATCAATCATACAGTGATGCGCAAAAAAGGAACAGCCTAATGAATCTACAGAGTCCATAAAACAGCTATACAAAATGGCAACAGCAAAATTAGCTTTTCTCAAAACGTGATCAATATGTTGTCTGAAAGAAACAGCCGATCTTTTTCTTTGCAGATACAGGATTATGCCATCTTCCCCAAATAAACAATTCAATGATCGGAGACAAGTCAGAAAGCGGAAAACATTCCTACTGTTCTTAACCACAAAAAGCTGTTTATTTGGGAGATCCACAGCTTCATTATGACAGCAAAAATGATTTTTTCAAACCGAAAATGTTACTTTTTTCCACCGCCCCATTAGCTGACAGCTTAAACTGTTCCCACGTTAAAGTTTTCCACGTGTAATAGACGCTGTTAAATCTACAAACCTAAAGTGCCACTGCACTCTTACGCGAGCGCTTTCCTTTCAACCCCACATTCTCCACTTTCCACTACGTCCCACCGCCTTCTCTAAAGCTCCAACAACACAACAGTTAAATCCCAGAAAGCAGCTCATAAGTACCTTTGTTAATTACCTATAGAAGAATAGGCCCGTTGTGATGTGGTGTGATAATGGTGCCAGCACAACAGAGGGATTACCTTCGGATAATAAGTACACTGAGCTGACCAGTGTGATGAAAGGCCATGCAGTGGGAAATAATTAACACAGCTAACTGTTCTGCAGGCCTTTCAGCTGGACGTCAGCACTGTGTGGTTACTTGGGGCAGATTTATGTCCTGAGTTGCTTCAGTATACCACAGTCAACAGAGGATGTGCTCGCTACTTTGGCTGCAAGTCCTAAAATGTATATATCACACCATGTAAGGATCTGGGATGTGAACTTTTGGCTTTTGATAGTAGTTTGTGAGCAAACACTTTCATTCGCTCCTTTAAAGCCAAACTATCTGCACATACGCTCTAGATTTAAAGTCCTTATAATGACACGGATAAACCCCTAAAATCAATCTCTGTTAATCAGAACTGCATTTTCTATGAAACGTATCCCTTCATGCCTAAACTGGCTCGGATGTAACTCTATCCCCACACGCCGGTCACATCCCCCTGCCGTATGGATTCTACAGCAACAGCTGGCACTGGGGATCCAGTATTTATGTCCCCTCCTGTGTAGTGGTTTTCGGCTTTTTGTCGTGTTGCAGTCATTTTTTAAAAATTTGGTCAGAAAAAAAACAAAAAACAAAAAAACCAACCAACCAAACAAACAAACCCCCCCATGCAGAGGTTTTTAGAGTAACTTGTGATTCCTTCAGGAAAGAATAGCACTGTAGCATTTCCTCCTATTGTAGACATGGTTTACTTACATAATCCCTCCAAACATGCAATCTTTGGTTGTTACAGGTAGAAGCTACAGACAAAGACTCCATAAGGTATTTTCTTAAGCCGTCTACCTGAACATCCTGTGCAATTAGTTTCCACTTCCCGGAGTCAAAGGTCATCTGTATGTCTGACAAAATGGAGAGAGTGTGGCCAAATGTCCATCATGTGTCAATCACATTTGACACCAAGGGTGTAATGGTGATAATTTTGGTCAGGCTACACACACACACACACACACACACACACACACACACACACACACACACACACACACACACACACACACACACACAGATATGCATAACCTCAACCCATTCCAGTATGATAGGCTGAAGAAAAAAAAAGGGTCTTTGTCCCTGGTCCCAATGATCACTTTTTAATATGTCATCTGTAATGCCATCAGCTGGAGACTATGGCCATGTGTGTGTGTGCATGTGTGCGTGTGTGTAGTAGGTGGGGGTTAGAAGGGGTCTGCAAGGATCTGATTTAAAGGGAGACTAGGGAGTGCGAAATCAGCAGCGACAAAGAGAGTGGCAAAGGATTTAAAATGTCAGAGAGCAAAAAAGAAAGTGAGAGTGAAAACAAACACTACAGAGGAAGATGTAAAAGGCAGCAAAGTACATACAATTGTATGTATTTATTGTAAGCATAAAGGCTATTAATTATCTAAAATAACCTCCACTGTTATATTACAAAACAAAATAACAAAAGACACGGCAACAAGGGTGCTTTCTTTAAGTAAAACACACACTGCTTTGTATTGTGTTATGGTATATTTCTACACATCTGCTGAAATAGACCTCATATCCAGTTCCATTTACTACAGTCTAATGATTCTGTGTGTGTCAACTGAGGCCTTCAATCATTTATTTTATCTTGCATCTACTGACCAGAGTAAATCTTATTTGGGTTGTGTGTGTTTGTGTCAACTTAAATGCAAAAACATACATTTTATGCTTTACACTCTTCTTTTTATTCAGTTATAAGACCTGTACGGTAGATTATTGGGGATTGTTGCATCACAATCATCACTGCTGTTGAACATGGCTGATTTTATTCGATTCAACGCATAATTTAAACAAACTGATGTTTTATACATAGCTAATTGGAAATGATGACAACAATAGATTTCAATCAGTGTAAACTTGTTAAGAGATTTGGTTGGTTGGATGACTTGCTATCACTTTGAGGGGTGTTTAACAATTAAAAGTACGATTTTTCAGAAGCTGTGATCATTTGAATGGAAACACAATAATAGAGACAAGCTAGAAGTCAAAGTTTTGTAATCATTTCTATTACTTCAGTCAAATCTATTAATACATGCTCGATAATGTTTGTAACACACCCAAGAGACAAAGATGTGAAAATGTAATGAAACCAATGCGTGCTGTCCTGTGGGGCTCCAGTTGTGTTATTACAGTCTCCTCCGGTGCAGTCATGTGCTTTCTCTGACCCTACTTTACCAACCACACACATTCACAGTGTGTGTACATAAACTGATGCTCACACTCTCCCTGACCCCTCCCCGATCTACTGGGCGCCCTCTGACCCGCTGTGCTATAGCGTTGACCAAACATACCCCAACCCCACTGAGACTACAATACAGCACTGTGGCGCCACACAATACTGCACCATGTAGGGGAGAGACAGAGAAGTTGGGAGAGAAGGAGAGTTTAAAAAAAAAAAAAAGGAACTGGGAGAAATACTGCATGCAAACTTTAAAATATGTGAGGTCACATTCAAAATGGGAAGGGAAAAAAAATAATCTTAAAAGCTTGTGACAGCAGATGCAAAAGACTAGAATTTAAAAAAAAATGGTGCACATGGTGGGAAGAGAATATTCACATGCAAAAGAAAATTTATTGTCTTGCTGTTTCCCCAATACATTTCTACATCCTTGCAGTATCATACTGACAACTGTAACTCTCAATCTGCCCTTCATTAATCATCCCCTAACAGGGGTATGCAATTATGTTTAATCCATCTACATTTCCATTTAATTACAAATGCAGTCATAAAGCTGTTTCAGGACAGAAAAGGGAAAATTGTGGTAAGGGGTTAAAGTTGGTCTCTCGGTTTTTTTTTCCACAATGCCCTCTTTCTATCTTATCTTCTCCAGTTGCTTTTCTTTCTGCTGCACCCCCTCCACAAACAGACATCACATCTCAACCCCCGTAGAGAACGTCCAGACAGTCCCATTAAACCCCACCATTAGCAAAGTCAAAGCAAACATTGACTTTATCTAAATGCTGGCTAATAGCCTCTGACATTAGCAGACCCCATAAAACTATGAGCTGCAGAGCGGTGGTCTGCTCCTGCGAGTGGGTCCCCATCAGTGACAGTTAATCGGTAGGAAATGTTAAAGTGTGCAATCACTTCTAGGCTGTAAAAATCACACTAAAGGCCAACAGTTAAGAGGGCAATGGCGTTAAGTGTTTCAGGTCTTTTTTTTTTTAAGTGCATTATTTGGCTTTTAGAGTTTCGTTGGCAGCCACAGCTGTACTTGCCCAAACAGTCAACAACATTTGGCCCTGACATTAAGATTTAACAAGAGGAACTGAAAGAGTCATTTGGACCCTTTGAAGCTTCCCTTTGTCAGTTAATCACCTCATAATCAACAGGCACACAAACACACACACACACACACACACACACACACACACAAAGTCTGTTTCAACTCTCAGTTTAGGACTTAAATGATGCTTTCATCCTTTAAATAAGTTGCATAATAGTTTAAATTATCAGCTAATGGGCTTCTTAGTTTTTCGTAACTGTTTTTAGCTTTCTACCTTAAGCACAAAGAAAATAAAAATCTGTAAGTTCTAAGTATAAAATACTGGTTCCACGCAAGAGAAGAAACCCTTGTGTGGATTCTGAGGAATGTTTCACCCATTTCGGGTAATCTAGGTTTAGCACCTCCAGTGCAAACACTGAGACTGGTAGGTAAATACCCTCAGGCTATATGGCGGTTATCAGCATGTCAAATGGCATTTACGATTGTTAGTTGCGACTTAGAACGCGTTGCAAGCTTAAACAACCGTAGAGAGGTGAAGGAGATTCACTGATGTGAGTCTATTAGGGCGGTGCCATATCATACTGTCCACGATAATACTGGTATAAATTTTTATATATGAAAGTATCATGTCGCGATATCATTGCTATAGGAATGCCATGTATTTACGTTCCCTAATATGCACAACAACACAAGTATATCAGACTGAAAGCTGCATGTCAGCCTCAATGACAATTTAATACCTAACAAAGGGAGCTACTTCAACAACTTCCAACAAAGCACGTACTATGTAATATTATAATAATATACATGTAATATGCAAGAAAACACACAAACAACAAACTTGTCTCACCACTTGAGGAAAAAACACACCGTCGAGGACAAGCAGGCCATAAAGGAGAAGATGCTAGCTGGTGATGTGCAACCCAAAACTACACAAATTACTTTATCAAGCATCACTAGCTGCACTCCATACAAGAAGAGCAAACGGTGGATGGAAATTACTGATATTGTTATCCATCCATCCATCCATCCACTCGTGCTCTTCCACTTATCCTGTTCAGGGTCACAGGGCTGACACAGAGAGACAGACAACCATTCTCACTCACACCTATGGTCAATCCTCCGGGAGGAAACCGGAGTACCCGGAGAAGACCCACGCAGACATGGGGAGAACATGCAAACTCCACAGAAAAGCCCGGATTCGAACCCAGGGCCTTCTAGCTGTGAGGCAACAAACCTCCACACCACCATGCTGCCCAGTGGAAAGAAATTTTCAGTTTTATTATGTGACAATATTGTGCAGGTCCCAAAGAGCAGTAATGTTGTACTTTTAGTCACTGGATATGCTGCGTCACTGCTATTGCAGGATAATGCTGCTGCTGCTGCTGGCGGCACATTGTTCTAATAGATTCACACTCTGAATTAAGCAGTCTGTCACCAATGACAGTGGCTCATGGAAACGTAGGCTCACATTTATAAATGCTGCTGCCTGCAAGCATCGATAAAACTTTCAGTATCGTTATCAAAGATTTTCCTGAAATATTGTGATATAATTTTGATGCACCGCTAGAGTCTGAGCGTGTCTGTTCACAGTGAAGTTAAGTTGTCTGAAGCGTCTGTCTATGGTATGAAGTTGTTCACTTAAAGAGGAATCATTCTGCTCTCTTCCATCTCCCTCCACTAAATTTCAGACAAAGAGACAGGCAGATGCTTACCACTACAGCTACAGCAATAACTTTTATTTCTAAGTCTAGTCATTTAGATTTTTCTTTGGAAGAAAGAGTTAAAAATCGTGGCCAGTTTAAACATAAATTAAAATTTAGTCATATCTTTTTTCTGGTTTTCTTGGTATACTGGACAGATGGCTCCATGAAACAGACATTTTAAGATGCCATCATGGACGCTGGGAACTTGTGGCAGGAATTTTTCACAATTTTCTGGCAGTTTTTTAAACTGATTAAATAACAAATTAACTTGTAGACGAGTAAAATGATTGCTGGTTGTAGTTCTTATGCCTGTCAGTTCATCCGGCCCTCCAGCCATTTTTAACTCTTCCAAAAACATGAAGCCTGTGCTATTTATGGATTCCATTTACCTCTGATTACTGTTTCATTCTCCAGTCCTCTTTACCTAACCACAATTCTCTCCTACATAGCACTGTTAGTGTTAGCACGCTAATTACATTCCTCAGTAGTGAGTGTGTGGGACAGAGGGTTGTTAAGTGATTGTGGGCTGAGTGTGTGCATCTCCATGCACGTGTGCTTATGTGTGCTAAGCTATATTTATGGATAGAATTTTCTGCTTGTATACGTTCCCAGCGTCTGTGTATGCGGCTGTTTACGCTCTGCACCTTCTGCCTGTCATTTCCCGCGGTGATGCGTGAGCCGCGCTCTCCTCCCGTGTTTCTCAGCGTGTGTGTTTGCAATGTTGCTTTTTTGGCAGCTTTCGTGGAATGAAGATGCATTTTTAATGTGGCTGTGGGCTTTTTGCACTTATTATAACAACAAATGGACCCTCTCATCGCCCTGTCTGTTTCTCTCCCTTCCTCCAGATAATGGGTGGTCTATGTGGCACAACCACTTGGAAAACATGAAACTGTTTAGACAGAGGAGTACATCAGGAAACCATGCACAGAAACCCAAAAATCATCTCATTTCTGGGTACACCCTCTCTTTTCTGAATCTGCTTCCGGAACGATCTAAGAATGTGACATGCCATTTCAACACAAATCATCACAGATATAAGCAAATACAAAGAGAAAAAAAAATGCTGGATTAACTTCAATAATCACATTAATATCATCCTACCGGTCCTGCTCCAGTTGTCTGACCATCAAGCGCACAGCAACAGCTGTCTTATGTAAATACCATCTGACATACACATGGCATTTTTCATCACATAATTAATGCATCTCTGTGTGCAGACGCCCGCACAATAAAGGCATACAAATGAATAAACAACCACTGGATCTGTTCAGCGTCCAGCACGTTTAGTAGATTGTTCCTCGCCCGTGTCCCGAGAAAGCACCAGAGCTAACAGTTTAAGCAAGTCTTTCAGTAGAAAGTTAAAATGCAACATCTGCTCCACAGAATCTGGTTTTCTTTGTGTAATTGTTTAACGCTGAGGGAAATTGGACTAGAAGGAGGCCATTATTCTTTAACTCTAAGGAAAGTCTTGGAGAATGTATTTGTAGCTGCAGTGGAAATATTTCTTAGCTGCAATGCATCGATATTTGGCCACGAGGACAAAGGCTCCAGTGGGCACAACTGACACAGAAACGCTTTACTTTTAGAAAAGAAAAGCATAACGTTTTGCAAAATATGAGAAAATCAATATCATTCTGAGATAAAAAAGCTAGCCTTATTCTCTCAAAAGTAACAAAATCCACCAAAGGGCCGTTCTAAAGTTCACAAATTAACACAACACCTCAGCTGTTTAATCTGTGCCAAAGCTCAAGCCTATAAACAAAATATTACAGTTTTATTTAAAGGGTTATGTACAGAACAGTAAAGTCCACTGTTAAAACAAGAAAATTATTCCTGACCCCTGAAACCAAACTCACTGCTGTTCAGCTAACAGGCGAGAATGCTAATCTCTCAGCTGCTCGGTCTCATGCTCAACTACACACACACACACACACACACGCACGCACGCATGCACGCAGACACCGGTTCACACAGTGCAGTTGTGTAAAAGCCTCTGGAGTGCAGCTACTCTACATCTGTTGCAAGGGGCATCCATGCTGCCCCTTAATCTCCAACTGCCTGTCTCAATGTCTCTGTGTCACTTTCTCTTTCACTGCTTATGACTTGTTTCCATTGCCTCGTGTTAATTTTCATCTCTTCCTTTGGCCATTTCAGAGTTCTTGCTTCCACTGGCCAATCAACTCTCACAGTGGAAAAAGCTCTTCAGTGCCATCTGATGCTCAGCGCCCAACAACCCCAAGGACATTCAGTAACTTCCAGTAACAGTTATTGCAGTTGCTTTGTGTCTACAGAGTTTATTAATCCATTATTATAAAAAACTCTTTAACAATGCGGCAAGGCTAAAGTAGGTAAGAAGACGCTTTTGAGCATAATGTTATGGATTATAAAATTGCTTAAATTTACAAGATGCAAAGGGGAATGCACTGACAAATGGTGCCATGAAAGAGCCCTTGTTTTCACTTTTAAACATCCCATTGTGTGCTGTATTTAGATTTTTGTTGTTTATTGTTAACATTGTTGCCCTGAGTAACTGATATGCATGTTGCTCTGAGATATCCCGGCAGTCTTCAAGTCACTGATTAAAAATGTTTCTTTGTATCATTTCCCAGCAGCACCTACTTCCCTGCAAACACTAGCCGGCTACTTGCCGAGCAGTAGCAAAATTATGAAAGGTGCAATGCAAAGTTGTGCATTTTGAAAGATTTCGGTTGCAGGGGTAAGACAACTTTCAGTTTAACCCTTTGATAGCCAGCCGTTGTGGCCGACATGCCCTTTAACAGCCTTTAACTCCAAGCGTATTGCTGCCGACAGGTTAGCGCAAGCGCACTTTGCATTACTGTAATTGCACAGCAATTTGTCCCCTCTGAAAAATCCAAATGGTTTCTGAAAGCTGAGAAGTTGCACTTCACAGCCAACATAGGGTTATTACGGTAATTTCGCTCCTGCTGTTGCAGGAAGCTAGCGAATGCAGACCCTTTTGAAACTCATAAAGGGTTAAAGGTGAACTGTCTCTAACCCGTTTCACTACTGCTTGGCAAGTAGTTGGTGACTGTTTGCGGGCAAATCTGCATCTTCTGTGCAAACTATGGATCATCATAGCAATCTGCGAGTGACCTCACTAGGAGGTTTTTGGTGCAGCATCCTCTTCGTGACTGATTTCACCTAGCAACAGGCAGCAATCTCCAGTAACCATTTCAGGTTAGGGAATACACCTTTTCCCCCAGTGACTTGTGTTTGTCAGGTGGACTAGTTTCTAGGCCTGTGTGGCTGAAGCCTTAACTGAGGGTTCCAAAAACATATCATTTGCTTTAGTTTTGATGTGATAAAGTAAATGTGCGCCTTCTGTTGAGTTGAACTTGGCCCGCATCTTTTTGAGAGACAGACGCTTGCTTGTCTCAACTTGATTATTTTGACATTTACAAGGATTTGAAGTTTATTAATTTGGGCTTCACTGGTCTACTCTTGAGTTTTTGCTAGCTTCTCAGCAACTAATGTTAAAGTGCCACTGAGTTCTTGACCCCAACCTGTACAACAAAGCTGCTCAGTAGGTAAAGGTAGGTCCCGACAGGGGGCACTTGGCAGCTTCTAGTAGAGCTCCAGGTTTAAATTGCTCACTAACATGACCGTGAATAAGCTTCTTAAAGCATAGCAATACAGTTAATGGCGCATGTGCACTTTTCCCAAGAAAGGGTTGTAAATCATTTGTTAGTGACAAAATGCTGCTTTGCGTACTCTCAGCCTATAAAGACAATTTCAGGAGAAATGAAGTCCTGCTGAAGATGATCCACCTGCGAGCTCAAAAAGCATGCACGCTTTACTTTGACCTGTCTCCTAAAAGTGTTGGGGAAGAATTTAAAGCATTCATTTAATTTCTGGATAAAATAGTTTGTTTTCATATGATCATATGAGATTTATAGTGTTTTTAATGTTGCAGGGTTCCCTCTGTTATCCTCGTGCTCTCTCGCCCTCTTTCTCACACTCCCTGCAATAATCTGTTTGCTTCCACTGTCCATTCCCCTTCCTATTCCTATCTCACTCATGCCCATTAGTCTCTTTTCTCCCTTGGTCCCTTCTGTCCCCTTTATCATCCATTCTTACTCCAATCTCCCTAGTCCTGCCCCCCCCTTTCTCTCCTCTACCCCCCTTTTCTCTCCTTTCTTTCCATGTCTTTCCTCTATTCTCCTTAATCTTGCTCTCTGTCCCTCTCTGCTGCCTGACTTAGTTGACAGACTGCAGCAAGTGAGTGGGAGGATAGGCCCTGTACAGCAAACATCCCTAATAGGCTAATCTAATCTCATCTCTTTGCGGTCTATGACCCTGTGTTTACTTTCGGCCCCGTGTCTGCGTGCTGGCTCTGCCTCGCCTCGCTGAATGCAGCTTTGTTCCAACTAAAAACCCATCGTTGGTGTGATCTCAGGAACGGGCGCCAGCTCCACAACTGTCTGCCCATGAAGCCTGCAGGCAAGCAGGGAATTGCTCTCATCTACGTACAGCTTGTTGTTGTTTGTCTCTATTACACTGATTCTCACTGACAAAAAACACATTGCAGAGCGAAGTACAAGGAGCTGTTCTGTAACTGATGGTGGTGACAGACCCTCCTATACGGTTGTAGAATTCAATTTATGCTCAGCAGCAAATTTTTTAAAGCTTTATTCCTACACATAAGGTATGCGTTAAAGGCTGTGCTGTGAAGCCTCTATGCAGTCATGTGAAAAACTAAGTACACCCCTGATTCAGTACCTTGTGGAACGAGTTTTAGCAGCAATATCTTTAAGTAATCGTTTTCTGTATGACTTTATCGCTCTATCACATCTTTCTGGAGGAATTTTGGCCCGCTCTTCTTTACAAGGTTGCTTTAGTTCATTGAGGTTTATGGGCTTTGTTTACGCACGGCTCTCTTAAGGTCATGCCACACCATTTCTGTTGGATTGACATCTGGACTTTGACTGGGTCACTGCAAAACCATTGTTCTTTTCTTTTTCAGCCATTCTGCTGCAGATTTGTTGATGTATTTGGGCTCATTGTCCTGTGCCATGACCACATTTCAGTCAAGCTCTAGCTGCCAGACACACGGCCTCACATTTGGCTCTAGAATGCTTTGATATATAGAGGAGTTCATGCTCAGCTCAGTAACTGCAAGGTGCTCAGGTCCTGTGGCTGCAAAACAAACCGAAATCACCACCCTTCTACCGCTGTGCTTGACAGTTGGTATGAGGTGTTCGTGCTGATATGCGGTGTTTGGATTTCTCTAAACGTGGTGCTGTGCATTATGGCCAAACATCTCCACTTTGGTCTTGTCTATTTAAAGGACAGATGCAGATGCAATTTTGCAAACCTAATTCATACTGATGTGTTTTGTTTTGTTTTGTTTTTAGAGTGAAGAGCCATATTTGTTCAGTCTTTTTCTAATTCTACTGTCATGAACTTTAGCAATAAACATGCTAACTGAGCCCTGAGGGGTGTGAAATGTAGCTTTTGGGATTTTTGCAATTCCTCTTAGCATTGCATGCTCTTGGGGTGGATTTGCTGGGATGTCCACTTCTGGGAATCTATTGTGAGTGACCTGTTCAGCACTGCCAATACCTCCTGTGCATTTCTGGCTACGTTTTCTAATCAATCATTGTCTCGCTATAAGAAATTTTAACCATAGCATCAATATAAGGGCTCACAATTGTCAGAATGAATGTGAGGGAAACTACAAAGATGTGGAGAAACTAGAGGGACAAATATGTTTGGCCCCAAAAAAAAAAAAAAAAAAAAAAAAAAAATGACCACAACAAAAAGTGGGGACCCAAGAGGGTAAAAAGTCCCAGCATTTTATTTAGTTTCTATTGGCTGGCACCGCATGCAAAACACTGGGATACAGCCACAAGGTAACGAACACCTCGCACAAGCATAAATGCCAGCAACGACGTCGCCCACTTATTTATGTTACATCGTAGGTGCTGCAAAGATTCCCCGCAGAAGTCTAAATCAGGCCTAAGGGTGCAGTTAGTCTTTCACAGGGTTACAAAGAGTCCTGTGAAAATTTTATTTTTCACATGACTGTATGAATATAATAACCACTTAGAGAGAAAGTCAGAGGCAACAGATTGGTGAGAAGCCTACATTCGGGTGCTGCAGCTCACTGAACAAGTTAGAAACAGTGAGGTGACCTGAAGTCTGATGACAACTGCCGTGAGTGAGAGAGATGCTTGGCACCGAACCTATGATGGTATAAATATCCACATCCACAAAGGGGTATCTGAATCTTGAAACTGAAAACCAAGTATTTTTGCAACAAATGAATATTCAAATAGTCAAATTTTCAGATAGAGTAGTAGTCAAAAGGGGTCATTTATTTGATTGGCATCAGGGTAGTATCACTGCGTAGCCAGGAGGTCTCAGGATGGTACAAGAATACCTCAGAGGAACTTAATAACCAGGCAGAGTTTTAGCGTCTATCTAAAGCACATCAGTGAAGTTAAATGAAGGAGACAAACATTGAAAAATCTGAGCAATTCTATCAGGTCTGAAAAGAAAAATAGAAACACCAAAAGGAGAGAAAGACACAGAAAGACAAACAGATCGATGGAGCAGTCAGTAAGGACGCAACACCATGAAAACATCCCCACAACTGTTTAACCGCACAAACCTGCGACTGGCCGACAGAAGGCTGTCTGACCGTCACATAAGTCGCAGAAGTCCTGCTCTTATTATCTTGCTGACATTTTTGACTGCAATACTCTAAAGCTGCTGGTATCAGTACTTCTGTTACTCACCCCTGACAGCTGTGGAAATAAGGACCATCTCCAACAGCAGGCAGACCCGGAAAAGCCCCATTTTCTTTTTAAGAGCAAGAAAACTGCTCAGGCGATTTGGTCTGAAAGGATATTGAATGAGAAAAAAAAGAAATTAAAATTCTTATTAATGTATAAAAGTTGAGGTGAGGCTGAGTTCCTGCCTTAAAGGTGAAGTTTTTTAATTACTGCATTTCTGCATGTAAATGATCACTTTATCAAACACCCCTTTTTCCTTCTGTCCCCACAGCCACTCATATATCATCATCATCATTTCAACATCTGATAGCATCTTTTGATTAGCTGCTATCAAAATAGCTGATTGTGAAATTAAATTTACTACCAAATGGTGAAATGAAATTAATCAGTTGCCATGAATTTTTAAAAGAGAGAGAGAGATGCCCCAGAAATAGCTTATATTGCCTTATTTATAATATAATACTGAACTGTCTTATGAGTGTTTGAGTTGGCTGCTTTTCTCAGAAAGTAGAAAACATGCGGGGAAAAATGGATTCAGGCATTTTGATTCCAGAATCTTAATCTCTTCTTTCTGGTGTATTGAATCTTCTAATCAGTTTCTTGATCTAGTCCATGGCAGTGACAACAAAGTAAGGTGTTCATCAATGACCAGACAGAAGGATAAATCTGTCTGAACACTTTCTGGAAGTCAGACTACTTTCCCTGCAGATTTATTCTGTCCACCTGTCCATATGTCTCTCCTTACACAGTTTTTAATCTTTCTGCCCCATAAATTTCCCCCCAACTTATGAGATCTTATTTCAAGACTTCACATCTTTGTCTTTGATCAGTATCTGTCATCCACAGAGTCTCAGCTCACTAGGAACTGCTACTCACTTTAAAGTGCAGGATAACTGATTTGGCAGCGACTGATAATTAAGCTCAGATCTTCAGTGAGGACTGGACACATTTAATTGGCATAAAACACCTTAATGATTCTACAGTGATAATTAAGCGCACGTTTACCCCCCAGATTCAGAACAACAAACAGTAAATGTAAGTGGGAACTTGTGGCTGCTTCCATTAGGATGATTTCAAATTGGATATTTGCTCACGTTTAATTGACGTGTATGAAAAATGTGGATGTTATTATAATAAACCCCTTTACTCTACACTGATAAAGCATCCTACATTCACCTGCCTTCATTAAAAGTTTTGCACAGCGTGAATGTGCTCTAAAAATGTGTTTTTACTTAAATCGGCGCGAACTTTGTAAGCACCGCAACAGGATATAACTCAGATCATTACCGTTGAAGATTATAAAGGAACACAACATGCAGGCTATAATCTAATAGTCGTGCAAACTTGATTTAAAAATGGGCAGCCTGAAATGAAATTAAATGCAAAGAGTACAAAGAAGTTCACTGTAAAACTCGAAGTGTATATACATTAAGACCCTTGAGGTATATTAATATTACAGTGACTTTAACTTATTAATATGAATCAGACTTACTGTTCAATTCTCAGCCGTGTTGCGATTTCCTCAGTATGTTACCCGCTGGTTGGACACCACGCCGTTATTCCGCAAAAAAGTTATTAACCTTATGTCCAGTGACCGAAAGACTTCGATAACTTGATTGTGTAGACACGTGTTTATGACTGAAATGCCTACTTGTATTGAATGAAATCTACTTGGACAAAGTAAGGCGAAAGTTATGCGACTAAATGTAGAAAATTAAATGCATGAGCTGGGTCAGACACATGAGCGCTCAAAATGTTTCTGTAGTATTTCTGAATGACAGCCCGCATGCAAAGCGCTCCAATGAGAGGAGTAAGAGAACCGGGAAAAGAGAAAGAAAACTGATTAAAAAATGTATCTACATCCTCGCCTGTAGATTACCGAGATAAGCATCTTTAAAATAAGAACCTCAATATTATATCCTCATCGCCTCCAGCAGCAGTTCGCCGTCTGTATTTCAGCCGCAGGCGAGAAAACAAAACTGCAGTCGACGGATTGTCCCAGCGAGTAACTTTCAACCAATCAGAGGGCAGGCCAATCAGAAAATGGACCAATCGGAGAGCGGGAGCGTGCAGGACAAATTTGGAGCGGCGAGGAGGGGGACACTAACTCAAATTATTATTATTAATAATTTCTAGTGACAGCGAGGATGCATAAAACTGCAGGTGGCTTTAGGAGAGCTAAACAAGTCTTTGAAAATGAGATTTCTATCATTAATACAACAGCAACAACAACAACAACAACAACAACAATATAGATATCTTTATTGTCATTGCACAATACAGTGCCATTTTGTTGTAGCCATCCTTCATAATAAATACGAGATAAAAATAAGAAATATAAATAAAATAAATAAGGATGTGATATTTATAATGCGCAGAGGTAGTATGGTGCGATATTTATAGTGAGCAAAGGCAGTGTAAAAAGCAAATAAACGGTCTATTTACAACTGTATGCAAGGAGATTGTCTGTTGGGTTTCATATGGTCATTATTATTATTATTATTATTAGTAGTAGTAGTACTAGTAGAGGTAGCAATAGAAATGGTATCTACTACTGACATAGACTTTTACTACTTCTACTACTATTACTAATACTAGTACAGCAATAGTTATATAATATATAATTTTTCTATTCTATTCTATTCTATTCTATGCTATTCTATTCTAGTGCATTTACTGCCATGCGAATCTTGATGGCGGTCTCCAGGTAATATTATGTACTTACACTGCCCCCTTGTGGTATTTAGGCGTTATTACAGCAATATAATAAATATATGCAGAAACAGTGTACCAGTTTTATCCTTGAGATGATCAGACAGTGACTCACAGTCTATGACAGCTGTTCTCTGACTTTTCCTTTTAGGAATATAAAAAAACTGGAAGAAGTTTGTTTTGTGTAGAAGTTGTTTGGGATTTAACCCATTGTATAAACTGAACTTAGCGGACAGATCAAACAGGGCAGGAATAATTTTGTCAGTAATAATTACATCATCATCATCTTAGCAAAATGTATGCATTAACTTTATAATGTCTGCTCCATCTAGACCAAGAAAAACAACTGTGTAAGTATAGATAGGACCTCAAGGATACAGCTCGGATCCAAGAAAACACAATAGCTGATCTCTTGGCAGTGATGTACTCAATGAAAGCATCTCGGATGCAAAATCATTTGATGAAATAAGGAGCCATAAGGTGGCTGGCAACACAAAGAGGGGAAAAAATCCCACAAACACACTGCATTCCCAAAACACTAAATATACAAGTGGTACTAACCTTGATGACTTACAGGTTGCACTTTAATCATAGCATTACAGTGTACTGTATATTACACTAAACTAACAATGTAGAAATAAATTTATAGTATTTATATGTGTGTTGTTATTTTTTTATAGAACTGAAAAATAGTCACACTACTGTGTGACAGCAAATTCTAGTGGCAGTATTTGGAACTGCTGTGACATTTTAAATGTGTTAATAAATGGGATGGCATGTATATATGTATGGTGGTTAGCACTGCTGCCTCACAGTTAGAATACCACCTGGAAGGCCTGGGTTCAATTCCACCTGCAGGCGCCTCTCTCTTTCTGTGGAGTTTGCATGTTTTCCCTGTGTCTGCGTGGGTTTCCTCCGGGTACTCCGGTTTCCTTCCAAAGACATACTTACTGGGGTTAGATTGATTGGCTACTCTAAATTGCCCATAATTGTGAATTAGAGTGTGAGTGGATAGGCTCCAGCCCCCCCGCGACCCTTAGCAGGATAAGCGGAAGAGAATGGATGGATGCACATATATATACACACACACACACAGCAAACTTTTCCCCAGTCAACATCAGGGGCAAATTTATTCCAATAGAAGGTCGCAGAGGGGGAGGAGACCAGATCTGCCTGAAACAGTGATCTGATCTTAGAGTTGGAGCCTTTATAAGAGGAAAGGAGGGGACGTGAAGGAACAAGGGCCGCCTAATCCGCGAGTTATTGATCATATCCTATGCACAGCTGTTAAATACAGAAAATACGCCTAGAGAAATAATTTCCCCGCATCGCTTTGGCGCCCCCTCCCTGTGCGGCGCCCCTATGCATTGCATATAGTGCATACCCCCTCTTTGCGCCACTGCTTGCACTGACAAAGCGCAGGATTGAACTACTTTAACTCGGGGTTTGTACTAGAGTGGATAAAGATCAACAGCTGATTTGATTTGAGATCCAGTCGAAGATAAGTTTAGAAACATTAATGTCAGGCTTCAGTAAAGTTTAGCTATAGTTTTCTCCACTAGATGGTAGCAGAAGATCATGTCAAGAGAGCAAGCCCCGACCCCCAGCACACACACATGCACACACACACACACATGCACACACACGTACATGGTCTTCGTGATTTTAAATACAGTTACACTTGAAAGAAGTTTCTTCTTGAATCTACATGACAGATGGTGGGAATATGGTTGAGTTTGCTCCATTGAAATCAATGCACTGTGACAGGCAGCAGGCTGGAACTATTTCTGGTACAGACTCCTGTGTGTGCCCACATATGAGCAACACCGTGTGTGATTTCTGTCTAGCTACCAACCTTTGAATCCACAATTTATGAACCTAAGTATGTCCAAGCGTGTATTTCTGGACGGTTCTTTGTATCTGTAACACCATCACTAGTTTTAAAGATACACAGGGGTATAATACATACTAAATAAGCAAAGTTGACTCTACACATAAAGTTGCAAAGTTTAATGGCTTTTCATTTCATGTAAACGTCATGAACATGAATTACTTTTGCAAACATCTGCTCAAGGTTTTGTTAATATCACTTACCTCTGCTCGACTGTAGTTTCTACTGGCAGCGGTGATGGTAGCTGCCAGTTAGTTAAGCGGGAAAATATCATAACTCAACGTGTGCAGAACATCTGCACTCAGCAGCATATTTCATACATTCCTGCATGCACTGCCCATCAGTGAAAGCGCCGTTTGGAATCTGCAATTTTATATTATAGGAAAAGATGATTTTTGTGAAAGGGAGAGGGGTTTATGGTGGAACTAAGACTTTATTAACACATTATTTCAGTCACATTTTGCTATAGTCTTTCTAATATGTGCTACTGCCTTCTTTGTGGAGGGATGATTATGACTTTGTACAAATTAATATGGAGAAATGCCGAAGTAAGTCCACAATTTATTGGACAAAGTACGAACTTGTGTAGTTTTGCCTCTGCAGATCACCACAGTGGATTTTTTTTTTTTATCAAACAGTGAATATCTGCAGCTTTAATTCGAGGGGTTTACAAAGATTTTGCATGAACTTTTTAGGAATTACAGAAATTTTTATACATTGTCCAGCATTTTCAGAGGCTCAAAATTAATTGGACTAACTAACATAATTTTGAATGTGATGACTCTTTTTAAAACTTGGATGAAAATACTTTGCAGACAATGACTGCCTGAACTCTAAAACCCATGAACATCACCACATGCTGTGTTTCCCACTTTGAAATGCTCTGCTAGGCCTTTACTGCAGCCATCTTCAGTTGCTGCTTGGTAGTGGTCCCTCTCTCTGCACTCAGTTTTGTCTTTCAGAACTGAAAAGCATGGTCTATTGGACTGAGATATGTGAGTGCCTCGGCTGTTGAAGGATGTTCCATTTTTTTGTCTTGAAAAACTCTTGGGTTGTCTTTGCAGTGTACTTGAGGTCATTATCCATTTGCACTGTGAAGCACTGCCTGATCAGTTCTGCAGCGGCTGAATCTGAGTAGAGAGTATGGCTCTGTACATTTAAGAATTCATCCTCCCCTTCTTACATCATTAAACACTAGTGGTCCAGTTCCACTGGCAGCTAGACATGTCAATGGCATAACATTGCCTCAGATGATGCAGTATGCTTCTGATCATGAGCTTTTTCTCGCCTTTTCCATATTTTTCTCTTACCGTCATTCTAGTTCATCTTAGCTTCATCTGTCCATAGACTTTTTTTTTTCAGAACTGCAGCAGATCATTTCCCTCCATCTCACCCTGTTCCTAGCACCCCTCTCTTTCACACTAACCCTTGCATGTCCTCCTTCACTACATCCATGAACCTCTTCTAGGGTCTTCCTCTTTTTCCCCTACCTGGCAGCTCCATATTCAACATCCTTTGTCCAATATATGGACTATCCCTGCTCTGCACCGAACAGCTCAACCGGACCTGCCCTTCTTATGCACTCATTAATAATCCTCTCCATTCTGGTCACTCACAGAGAAAATCTTAACATCTTAAACTCTGGCACCTCCAGCTCGGCCTCCGGTCTTTTTGTTAGTGAAATTCAACACTTCAGATATTATGTGTGCTTCATTTGTCATGAAATAATGAAGGAACAGCCCTCAGCTGGCCATGAAACAGCATATCAGTCAATAAATTTTGAGATATTTATAAAAAATATCTGCAATTCCTAAATAGTTCAAGCTAAAGTTTTGCAAACCGCTTGAATTAAAGCTGAAAGTCAGCACTTCAATCACATATTGATTGTTTGGTTTAGACACAAAAATTGTGTCTTTGTCCAACAGAGTACGAGCATAAGTGTGTGTGTTTGTTCTTGTGGAACAGCCTTTAAGTGAATACAGTGACTGTCAGTTCTCATAGTGGCCTTTTGACTTTATTTCCAGCAATGCGGACAACTGCAGCCACGCAGTCTGAGTGTGAATTAATACTACTGCAAGTAGTATTTTGTCCTGTTGGTCAGCGGGAAGAAACCTGCAAATATAGCCTTCCAATTCCGTTAAAGCAGTAAGACATGGTTGTTTTCATTATTAGGTTTTACTGGGCTTCAGCCAGTGCAAGAGGGCATTTATATTCTGCAGGCGCAGCAAAATGTCACATTCAATCTCTACACTTTGTTTTCAAAAGGTCATAATTAGCTAGCAGTTTTGAAACAATTATGGCCAAAGTGCACCAATTTCCCTCTGAAGCAAAACATAGAATTACTCATGGAGAGCAAACTGAACTGCATGTATGTGTGAAACACTTGTGGTTTGGTGTTGTTCCACTCTTACTGCTTAGACCAGTATCAAATGCTTTGTCTCTGTATCAGATGCAAACCCTAAACACAGCATGAAAAGACTGCTTTTCCACCTCCAGATTTTTATTATTATTATTATTTTTTTGTCTTATCTGAGTTGACTAAGCATACATTTTTCATTAGAGCAATTCAACACATTTACCTGCAGCAGCAGCTGAGAATAATTACAATTCATTGGTCAGGTTGGCACATAAGCACACGCAGGAGGGAAATTAAACAGCAGCTGCTTAGAAACAGGAGAGCGTAGTTGACTCACTGTCACCATACCTGCACCATTTTGCCTGCCAGTTAAAAGACTTGGAAAAACAATCTACCAAGTGGCCAGGTGCACTACTGGAAAAATCACCTTTTGAAACCTTTATTTATTATTAATATTATTTTCTTAAATTTGTACTTTGCTGCGCAAGTAATAATGTTGCTGGAGTGGGCGGTTAGTATGTAGCAGTGGTTAAAAGGCTCTGGTTAAAGATTGAAAAAGGGGAAGGAAAGACAGGGATGTAGCCACAAAGCTGTTATTGTATACTTATATATTTCTGTGTAAGCTTTTATTTATGTATATGTGTATGCGTCTACTGTGTGAGAATTGCTCTTCTTAGGGTGACAATGGGCATGTTCTAAAGCCCCAAGGTTTGCACGTATGGAGTATACAAAATACATCTGTGTGCATATACAGTACCTGTATAATGTGTGTGTGTGAGTGTGTGTCTTTGTGTGTGTCTCTGTGTGTATTTTGTAGTATGGCGGTCTCACCTCAAGCCTGAACCCAGTGTAGCCACTGGGAGGGTTGGGCATTTATGAAGGAATTCTGTAATTTTCAAAACTGTGGTTTGAGTTTCACTCTTTTTAACAAGCTGGTTTGGGCACTGATAATGGAAAACGGCTGCAGAGAGAGAGAGGGAGCGAGAGGGAGAGCAAAGGAGCGGGAGAGAGAGAGAGGGAGCGAGAGGGAGAGCAAGGGAGCGGGAGAGAGAGAGAGAGAGGCTTTTGGCAGCCTTTGCATTCACTTCCCGTTTCTCAAAATATGCTTTTGCAGTTTTCTCTTCGGGGACTTTTTGAGTTATCATTTCTGGGCTATTTAGACAACAACTTCGAGACTGCAGAAGGAAAAGTTAGAAAAACAGATACAAGAGGGCATGTAAACCCATCAATCCAACTAAGCCCCCTGAACACAGTATCAGAGTCTTAACCCTAAAAGCACAACCAGGAATAACCTAGCGTACAATCTGAAAACTTCTCTTTCATTATTTAGAAGAAGGCGTTTCACTGGGAACAATCCCGAAAAACAAGCTTTAAACGTGAATTTATTTTCAATTTCAAAAAATAACAAGAACTCAGCTTCTGAGTGGTCGCCAGGACCCGGCCTGCTGTTGCATACTGACTCAGACTGCTAACAACTGGTAACAATGAAATCAATGATTTCTTACATTGTAACCAGAACAAATGCAACATTTACTAAATTCTGAATCCTGACTGCGTAAAAGAGAAGCAAAAGAGTAGTCATATTGCTCAGTCTTTAGTTGTCCATGGCTAACATTGAAACATGAAGAGTTACTGCAGATTTGCAGTTAAAGTCAAATATATTCTTATCAGCCACAGATTAGAACCACTGATGGGTAAACATTGATTATCTTGTTACACTGGCAACTGTCATGGGATGGGCTATATTAGGCAGCAAGTGAACAGTCAGTTCTTGAAGTTCTAGTTTTGGAAGCAGGAGAAATGGACAAGCAGCATGGATTTAAGTAACTCTGACGAGAGGAAATTATGATGGCTGTAGATGACCGGATCAGATCATCTTCAACACAGCAGGTCCTGTGGGATGTTCTTCTTATCTGGTTGTTAGTACCTGTAGAAGGTTATCCCAGGAAGGACAGCCAGTGAACTGGAGTTAATGTTGTTGCATTGGGGGAGTGAAGTGTGATCTGTTTGGTTCACAGAAGAGCGATGGTATTAGAAATTTCTCACGGCCTTAATGCTGGTTATGACACACAGTGCATTGTGATTTGCTGAGCATAGAGATGCAAACTACCTGCAATGGAAACGTGGGTATCAGAACACAGTCATAGTACAGTGGAACTGTTCTGATGAATTATATTTTCTTTTATGTTATGTGGACACCTGAGGGCATTGTTTAACTTGGGAAAATAATGCATAATGGGGGGGGGGGGGTGGTAGCTTTTTTTTTGATATAACAGTGGGGTAACAACAGGAAAGCTGGGAGCAAGAGCAAAGGGAAGTTACGCATTTTGACATGACAATGAAAAAAAGAAATACTGTATTACAGCCCCCCCAGCTGTGCTCCTTTTCCAGCAGTGACCTCTTTCTGCTTCATTTATTCTACTGCGGTTGTGTCTGTTTGCAGGGGTATTCCCCTTCAGAGAGCCTATGGAGTCGGGTTTTCAACCACGGCAAACATGCTCCTGAGCAGTTCTGCAAAATCCCAACTACATGGAGTTCAATGTGGATGAAGCTGCGCATCAGTTGAATGCTGATTTGTTGACAAGTGGACCAGAACAGGGACAGGAGCGACAGCGGAGTTCACCAGGAATGGGAGAAGTGCAAAAAAAAAACCCTCCTTCAACCCTCCATCAGTGCTTTGTATGATATAACATACGTCAACCTGAAGATGCTCTCTTCAGGTAGAAGGGCAGTCCAGAGCTGCCTAATTCAATTAAATTCAGTTCAATTCAATTCATATTGTGCCAAATCACAACAACAGTCAGGTGCTTAACATGCTACCGCCACTGAACTATAATTTCCTCATACAGCAGCAACCTGAACAGGTTGTTCAGGGCCTTGACATGGCCTCCAAATCCCCCAGATCACAATCTGTTCAGGGAATCTGCACGATGCACTGAAAAAACAAGTCTAATCCATGGAGGACCAACATTGCAACTTACAAGACTTAAAGGAGGTCTTGTGGAGTCAATGCCTCCACAGGAGATGGACCCAACATGGTATTAGACATAAGTAGTGGCAAATAAGGTCATTTCATTGTGCAAAGGCATTACTTCCATTTAATTTTCAAATTATCCTGCTAAATATGCTGATAGCAGGATAGAACAACAACAACAAGAAAAGACAGTCGTGTGAAAAAGAAAGTTTTCAGTCCTGTGAAAGATTAAAGCACACCTTTACTACTTCCATAGGAATTAAGCGGGTAAAACTAAGCCAGGTGCTGCTAATCAAATGCACTTGATTAACTGATCATGAACAGCTGTGACCACCTCTGTAAAGACAGAGGCTTTGGCAGTTCGCTGGTCTGCATTCAGTTGTGTGTTAACACAATGCCACAGTCTTCCCAGGAGTGGATGACCCAACAAATTCAGACTGCAACTCTCAGAGAAATAACAAAAAATGAAACAAACACACAAACGCACAAACAAGAGCTGTATCTCAGACTCAGCACAAAGATCAACGGTTAAGCTCTGTAGTGGGGGATGGATGATCTGGGCTTGTCCTTTAGCCACAGGACCTGAGCAGCTTGTAGTCATTGAGCCGACCATGAACTCCTCTCTATACCAAAGTACTCTAGAGTCAGATGTGAGGCCATCTGTCCAACAGCTAAAGTTTGGCCACGGTTGGGTTTTGCAACAGGACAGTGATCCCAAGCACAGCTGCATGGCTGAAAAAGGAAAGAATCAAGGTGCTGCAGTCAAAGCCCAAACCCCAACTTAATCAACATGCTGTGTGCATAAATGAATGCTCTCAAACCTCAATGAACTGAAACAAAGTCGCAAAGAACAGTGGGCCAAAATTCCTCCACAGCAGTGCGAGAGACTAATAGTCATACAGAAAATGATTAATTTTTAAGTCATTGCCGCCCAGTGTGGTTCTACAAGCTACTGGATCATGGGCTGTCCTTAGTTTTTGGAAAACTTTCTTTTTCACATGACTGCAGTGCTGTATTTATTTGTTCATTTATTTATTGTGCCTTCACAATAGATCCAAGAATTTCAGAGGGACACATGGTCACTCTAACTTACCACCACCAGTGTAATCTTACATAAATGTTTCCTGTCTGCTAAATGTCCCAGTATAGAGATGATCCCTTAAGCAACATCTTTTCTTTATAAATAAAGGTGGTTCAGTTCATCATTACAGCGTGGTTGTGCAGTGGTTTCTGGGTTTGAATCCACCATCGGCCTGGGGCCTTTCTGTGTGGAGTTTCCATGTTCTCTCTCTCATTTTATTTTTAGAATAATATTATATCATTTATAAAGCAAATCTATTTATCATGAGTAATATAGAATTTACTTCTTAATGGCTTTTGTTTAAACTTGAAATTGGTCCTGTGATATCAACAGGTAAAAGAAATGGTGCATAAAATATGTATACTACTACTATTATTATTATTGCACTTAGTAGTACTAGTTATACTGGTGTACTACTACGCTGCTACCTATGCTGCTGTATTGGAAATGCCCCTACTGCTATTATTAATTCAGTAAAATGCACAATAAATAATAATGATAGTACAAATATTAAAAGAAATGCTTGCGTCACAAAAAGTACAGTTTGCAGGAAACAATAGCTGTTTTTCAAGCCGAACTACTGTTTCCACATCTGGATGCCAGGTAGTGCTCACATTACCACACACTCGCTCACAAATATACACACACTGGTCCAAGCGGCCGAAGGGGCCTGTTAATCTAGCAAGAGATATTTAGCGGG
>JAVDPK010002420.1:104097-117638 GCA_034780415.1 Cichlasoma orientale
AAAATAAAAAAAAATGTAATGTAATGGATCCAGCTGTAAAAGCACACAATGATACAGAAGAAAATACAGCAGGACTTTGCATAACCCACTGTGACTGAAACGTGACCCGAGAGCGGACAGTTTTAGGGTCAGCGCTGGCCACAGTGACAGCATCCCACATAGGCTGTAATAGGAGAGTGTGGAATTTCCTAATGAAAATGATATAATAAGTGGTGCTTGTTGCCCACAGTGAACTTGAAGGATTTGTTTTCATTTCATTTCACGTATTTGGTGATTTCTCATTCTTACAGATCAAAATCAAGCAGCTCTTCACTACAACCCAACATGCCGTGTTTTTATGCCTGACCCGAGGACGGTTAGACACGTGAACCCCAAGCAGGAACATTTAGGCAATTCAATTTTCAGTTAATCCAACCTGCAAAAACTGTGGGAGAAAAATCAGAGCAGAAAACCCACGCGGTTACAGGCAGAGCATGCAAACGCCACCGGCCAGGACCAGGAAGGAAACGACAGCGCCAATCACTATACGAGCCTGTGCGGCCCACCTTCATGGCTTTATGAAATAGTTTGAAATATGTAAATTTCAAAATATTTTTAAAATTCTTAAAAACCCAATTTATCACAAGAAAAAAGAAGCCAGCGCTGCCAGAACAGGTTTCTGGTGAGTGTTTAGCCTTTAACCTCTTTTCAACCAACTCACAGAGCGGCTCTGCTGTATTTATGATGAGTGTGGCAGCGGCCAAATACAACATGCAGAGAATGAGGAAAGGCTCCGACTGCATATACGATAGAATATTTTACATGCCAGCTGTGCCTGTGTGGGCCACTAGTCCAGCCACAGCTAGTAGCATTTAGTACTTTTAGTGCTGCTGTAAATAGTCTGTGTGTCCTTGCGTGCGCGGCGCTAGTGGCTTTCTCATGTGATGTTTGTTGTGTTTTCCTCTACCTTGTATTGAGACGTTCTGTTAATGTTAACGTTTTCATAGGAGCTATGTTATTAAGTCTATTTCTCGCCTCCTCACACTCTGAGGTAATGCAGAGCAAAGAAGGCTTTTACGAGCACTTAACACTAATGTTACACTATTGCTGTAGTCATGAGCTCATTTCTTAGCCCCCCCCAGGTTTCACACTCAGTCCATATATATATCTCACTTTGTCTCACTCCCTCTGCCCTCTTAAAAGTGTTGAACTTTGTTACAAACTTGGGCTCTAGTTTAAAAGTCATCACATATTCTGATTCACAAATGTCTCGATATCTTGTTATTTAGACACCTCAGTCAATTTGTTAAAATGTTGAAATTAAAACATCTTTTGCAGCATTTTCTCACCCACAATGAGAATAAAACTTTTTTTTTTAAAGCCCACTCATTGTCAGGCTGCTCAGTTTACAAACATTACTTTGTCTCTTGGATCTCTTACTGTAACCCTCATGTAAATAACCTTGGTATCAATTTTGATTCCATTCTGAAATTAGACTTGCAGATTTAATCCCTTGTCAAAGATGCCTTCTTGCCCCTAAGTACCTATCAGTCAGTTTTATGCCCCTTGTCGAATGCTTAGGTCACCTGACCAGCAGCTGTTAGCAGTTCCAGGTCTGTGACTTCTACAGCCAGTCAGTCTTTTGCAGTCAGGAACAGTCAAATCTCAGCTAAAAACTTTCCTTTTCTCTTCAGCCTTTTAAGTTTAGGTGACCAGCACGGGTTGTTATTTTTAATTATTTGTAATTAGGCTTTTAATTATGTTCTCTTGCTGTTTTGTAATTTCACTTTGGTAATTATTTGATTGATTGTTGTGCAGCACTTTGATCAATGTCTGGTGTGCTTAAATGTGCTATATAAATAAACGTGACTTGACTTGATGGCTGGCTGGCTGGAAAAGTGCTCCTTAGTGGAGAAGTTAAAAAAAAAACAAACTAATTCCATGAAATCAGGTAAAATTATTTTAAGTTTTCTTCAAGCAAAAAACAATAAATAAATAAAACAAACAAACAAACAAAAAAAAACAACCCATCAATGTGGATCAACTCTAAGTCTTCATCAGGGTCTGACTATCACACAATCATTCTGAATTAAATACCAGATGTTGGTGGCAACCTACTGAAACCTGTACCACAGTGTAATAAACTAAATGGCTCTAAAAAAAGAGGCACAAACCTCGTGCGTGTCATAAAATGACAATATGTGTTTTACAATTTGTGCAAAAAATATGCCTTTTCAACCTTAGGCCACAACCAGGTGTTCATACACATGATATTCTTGTACCGTAAATATCTGGAGACCCAGCAAGCTCCACAGTAACAATGTCAGTGTTGACTCAAACACAGGACTTTCACCCAGGAGATTTGGGGTCATGTCCCACGTGTCACCATTATTCCTGTTATTCTTCTTCTTGCTATTTGTTGATTTCAGCTTATGTTTGGTTATCTTTGTGCAAAAAACCTCCAAAACAAACAAACTTAATTTTAGGGGAAAAATCAGGATTTGTGTATTATCACAACTTTATTCAGACATTAGATAGTTCTCCTTCAGTTTTCATTTATTAGGACTGCAAGTCAAGAAGCAGCATTAATGACACTGACAATAATAACACACCTTTTTTGAAATGTTTTGAGATTGTACATGCACTTCTTTACACGACAGCACATCTCCAGAAAACAACTGAATAATAAACACTGAATGATAAATAATTGGCAAATTCTTGGCAAGTTACCTTGTGTTTGTCCACCCGTAAATCAGAATGCATGGTTAAAGTTATCAGTCGGGCTTAACGGGCTGTATTTATTGGCTGTCAGTGTATCTACAGTACCGCAGGAATTCCACCAAATTACAGCACATATGACTTACTGCCTAATACTCTTTACACTTGCACACTTGCGAGTTCACACATGAAAGTATATAAATGTAGGTGAAGTCCCACGCATGAACCCACGCAAAGAGACATTCATTTTTATACTGTTTACCACTCCTGCAAAGGCTTAATCAGTAGATTTACAGGCTCCCTCGGCATGTATGTATTTCAGCGTTCTCCTTTTATATTAGATTCAGGTTTCTGTTATAGGCTACACTGTTTTTATAGGCCAATTTAAAACTAGTGAGGTGCCCCCTGTTAATGCTTCAGCAAGTCCAACCTGGTACAGCTTGTTTATATTAAAACGTTTTTCTTTCAGAAGTAACTGAAAACTGAATCACTTTTGATACAATCAAAAGCTTACTTTGAAATGATAAATGAATCACTTATTTTAAAAATCGATTCAGTGATAATGATATTGTTTGCTTTATGGTGTCCACCATTAATAAATGTACTGTTTTAACTTACTTATGTAACCACAACATTACACTTGTATGGTGAAACATTCAGCTAATAGTAGATGTCGTTTTTGTGTATGCGTGTGTGTCCTGGAACTAAACGTTTCCTATTATGTCAGATGCTCTTTGTACAGAACATAATATTTTTAATACTGCCGGAAATGTGACAACATAAATCCATTTCGAATTAAATCCGTTGTGTAAAGAAAGGTTAAAACATAAAAAATTACCTTATTGCATTTCATTGCTTTATTAAAAAGTGTGACCCTGCGGCCTGATGTGTTGGCTACATCCTCACTTTCTCACCCTCATGAAAAGCTTTTTATGAAGCACAACATATTGCTTCCTTCCTTCATTTTATTAAAAACCCTCCTTTCATCAGCTGTGAGGGTGTTTTGTAAGAACTCACACCTTAAAATGATGAAATGCCTATGATATATTAAAATGTACAAATCTGAGCAGGATGGAAATGAAATGATGCTTTCCCTGATTTTTTTTTAGAACAAATAATAATACTTTTAAATATTTTTTGTTTAAGATAAGAAAACACAGCCTAATAATATCCTATCTCTGCCCAAACAGTACTGCTAATAATCCTGGTTTGGATTGGAGCTTGGATACATCGTTTGGCTATACGCTGAATACTTCCTACTCTGTTCAGCACTTGAGCGTTTTGATGTGCTTGTGCACTGAGGTAAAACATAAAGGCATTGTTTTAAGCTTGTTGTGGAAGAAATGGTCTCTGTTGAGACCTGACCTCAAACTATTCGGTTCCATTTTGATGAACTGGAAAGCCAACTAAGAGCCGGGTCTTATTGCCCAGCATCAGTGCCCGACCTCACTGATGTTTTTGGACCTGTATGAGGGAAAATTCCCACAGCCAGGTTCCTAAATTTTGTGGAAAGCCTTCCTGGAAGAGCGGAGGGGGTTACCTTATATTTATACCCGTGGTTTTGGAATGGCATCTTCAAGAGTCTCGTGTATTCAGATGTAATGTTAAGGTGTCTACACACGTTTGGCCATGTAGTATATGTGTACACTACATGGCAAAACATGTTGCACCAGATTTTCCTTCCGAGTTTTGTATTTATTTACCAATTTTCTGAAAGCCTCCTTTGTGGTGTTAAATAAAAAAAAACCCGTGAATGACATGATGCTGCACAGCCTTCGTATCTTTTTTCCCCACCTCTGCTCCTCATCTTTGCGCAGTCGCACACAAAAACAAACACACACAGCCAAAGCTTCTGCCTCTCACTGAAACACAATGTCAGAAAACACCCGGACCCCGCTCTGTGGTTAGATAAACATCTCTCGCCTGATAGAATCCATATTTTCTCTGAGATCAGCTTCCTTAACGCCACACCTCTTACAATGGAGCTCCTGTCTGTGCCAACCACAGGTCATCAGTACAGTGATAGTTCCCCAAGCAACAATAATGAAAACATCCCTTTTTCTCTCATGGTAACGTGTAGTGAACCCTGAGAATCGGAAGATAGCATCTGCATAAACACAGACATATATTGTGGTTCCATAAAGACAAAAACAAGAGAAAGGTTAGACCACCAGCTACTAGTGCTGAACTTCTGTCACAGAGACTTTGCAGTGCAGCTTTGGCACATTAGGTAAGAGATGGATAATATTTAGCAATGTCCCTAAGACAAAAGGAGCCTCTTCTGGAGAGATGGAACACCATTATTCCAGATGATGTTCCCTGAGTTGTAGTTTTGATGGTGGTGATGCACAGTGTTTTCCAGGCAAGCAAACAAAGAAAAGGTCAGTGTGGATATTCTAACATAGCACATTATTGGATAGCGGCTGATGATAATTCATTGTCGACGGGTTTTAAAAAGCGAGCAGCCTTTCAGGCAACACGCACACTCTGATAACCCAAACAGACGACAGACTGATGGAGATAAAGGAACCTGCACAGTTACTGATAACATATGCATGAAAGCTCAAAAGCACCCATAAAAATCGAACGTGTTTGTTGTGTCTCCATAGCTACTGTTTTTTTTTTTAAATTCTAAATAAACACAGCATACTGTTTGCATCTGGAAGTGAATATTATTAGTGCTACGTAATATGTGCCAATATCTCGTGTTGTTCTTCTGTCTGCGTCTTTGATATTTTACTACATGTGTGGTTTGTCCCAATTTGCTTTAATGAGAACTATAATACTTCCTGATACAGAGCAGCATGTTCACAAACACCAGCAATGTAAGCAGAGGCAACTGCATCCTGTTCATTAAGATACACCTCTCCTCTCTCCTCTGTCATCTTAGTCCAAAACTCTAAATAATAATTCCAGTCCGTCTCGATGTTTGATGTCTCACCCTTATCCTGTTTAGTGTTGAAACATCAAACTCCTGAATATGACATAACAAAAATAAAACCTTAAATAATCCCACAAAATGGTTCTTATTACTTATAAAGCTTCTGCAGCTTTTCTGTCCCGTCAAGCATAAACTTCCATGTAAACAGTGTCCCTTTTCTCACGAGAATGCAGGATGTAACACATATAGTGGGGGAACATGAATGAACCTGTTTTTCTGTGCTGTAGGTACAACCAAGTGCCCACTAGACAGTTGAGCCAACAGTTTTGAGCAGCCCACACTTTGGCATGGCCATTATGGAGCTTTATCGACCTCCCACTGTGAGAGGCTCGAGACATTCCTATACACTGTGAATGCCCTTATGGTTGATTATTATAACTGCGTTCCGACATACCTGAATTGTTTACGGTGGAAATTGCACTTGGTGTTCTGACAAAGCAAGGACTACTGGGTGGTTGGCCTCAGGACGAAAATCATTTGACACCATCGAAAAATCTAAAGCATAACTCTTGCTTTTGACTTCACAGTTGGTAAGTAATATGTAGGGATTGGAAAAAGTCGGCCCTTAGTTTGAAGCTCCAGACCTGCATGCTGTGAAAGACAAATGGTCATATCAACAAAAGCCACATCCTTGCAGAATTACTCAGACATTCAGAAAAACACTGCTAATATTCCAGGTTTTGGTTGGATGCACTGAAAGACACTGCAAGCCAGAAATGTAGAGTGAATATACAATGTCTGGCAAAACAAACTCTTTCCGCCTATTAAGCCTCCTTGTAGTTGGATTTCCCTTTAAATATGTGAGGAATCCTGCAGCGCCTGCCTTTTTAAGGACGCAAAACATTATGTAAGCAGTTTTCATCATTTCATTTCATGAATTTCAATGTTGGATTGGTCTGAGTATTTCAGAAACTGCTGAACTTCTGATATTTTCCCACACAACCATCTCCAGGGTTTACAAAGAATGGGTCAAAAAAGGACAAACTTTCCAGTGAGCAGCAGTTCTCTGGGCAAAACTGCCTTGATGATGCCAGAGGTCAGAGGAGAATGACCATAGTAGTTCAAGCTGATAGGAAGGCAACAGTAACTCAGATAACCACTCATAAAAACCAAAGTATGCAGAAGAGCCTCTCTGAATGCGCAACATGTCAGACCTTGAAGTAGAAGACTACTGCCAGCAAAGAACAAGAAACAGAGGTTACAGTTCATGCTTGCTCACCAAAATTGGACAATAGCAGATTGGAAAAATGTTGCCTGGTCTGATGAGTCTCAAGTTCTGCTGTGACATTCACATGGTAGGGTCAGAATTTGGCATAAACAACATGAAAGCATGAACTCATCCTTCCTCAGCTGCTGCTGCTGGTGATATAATGGTGTGGGGATATTTTCTTGGCCCACTTTGTGCCCCTTTATACCAATTGAGTATCATTTAAATGCCACAGCCTGACCACAGCGTGCCCATCTTTTGATGGCTGCTCCCAGCTAGATAACACACCATGTCACAAAGCTCAAATCATCTCAAACTGGTTTCTTGAAAATGACAAAGAGTTCAATGTACTCAAATAGCCTCCGCGCTCAATAGAACTCGGCTGCCAAATCTGCAGCAACTGCATGACGCCATCATATTATTATGGTCCAAAATCTCTGAGGAACGTTTCCAGCACCTTGTTGAATGTGGGTCCAACCTGGCAAAGTGTGTCTAGTAAAGTGGCTGATGACTGCTGACTACAAAGGTGAAAGCACCAATTTAGGCCTATTGCTTCACTGGTTTATGTTTCATGATTTCACTGGTTGCCATTCTTTTTACAACAGCCATTATTCTTCTAACCCCTTTTCATCATTCCACTCTTTCTTCTCCTTTTCCTTCCTCCTTTTGAATTTTTTTTTTTAAAAATGTATTCATCTTCCCACTTTTTATTTTACCTCGTTGCATTGTTACTGTTATGGTTCTTGACATTGTTGCTACTCATTCAGTCACTGAGTTGAGTCTATTGTAATGCATCTTATTCCCGACATTACATCACATACTTTTGTTTTCTCATGTAGAAGAGCTCATGCAGTCATGCAGCTGCTTTGATCACAGTGTTATAACATTTCATGTTTTTTAATAAATTCATTTATTCTCTTTCACTAACCTTTCTTCTCCTCCTGCTTCATTAGACTTTGGAGTAACTGTCGTTGTGGCGGTGCTGGCGGTCGTGCAATTAAACTTGTGTTTTTTAATGGCCAAATGCTTCATGAACCATTTGTTTATATTACCTCAACTCTCACAAAGCATGAACTTGGCATGCAAAACTTCCCTAACTAATTAGACCAAATGTTACCCTCGGCAATACATTTTGGATTAGCAGGGCCTCCGTGGAAAAGCTATGACATACTGCATGCTTGGATTTATGTTATTGCTGTTGTTCTAATTGGGCTAAATCTGGTAAAAAAAAAAAAAAAATCTTTTAAAGTGTATCCACCCTGCCTCTGGAATTCTGAGTGCTTACATATGAAGGTAATCTGTTGTTTTTGCTTTGATGGTGACAATCAGTGGAAAGCAATGTGACCAGAGAGAGAGCGGGGGAAAGAGAGGGAGGGAAAATGCCAAAAAAGGACTGTTGAAAACAGTGAACTCATGTGTTACTATAATCCGTGCCCCTCTATGTCACTTAGGTAAATATATCTGTACCAAGTCTTATTCTTTCTTTGAAGCCAGTAATCTGTCACACCTGACAAAAACCTAAAGAAGAAAGTAATTGGAAGAGGAAAAGAGGAAACAGAAATGTAACATGAACTGATGATTATATGTGTAATTTGAATATGCAGCATATGGTGCACAAGCAGTTCCCCTTCTTTACGCACCAGCGGCTGCTCATACATTTAATCATTTAATCTTTCTCCTGTTTCATGGTCAATTATGCACATTTTGTTATGCATTAACATGCGCTTCACCTGCAAACACACACAAGCACACAAATTAATTCTACTGTTTTCCTTCCTTTAATGGGGTGAAGACATATGGACTCTTTTTGTTCCTCTCTTGGCAGGATTTGTTGGTGAAAATCTACTGAAAGCAAACAAACCCCGCAACATCATCTGCATCACTCCTGCCTCATTCCTTTGGGAATGGCACCAATAATAAACAGGATAATGTAAAAAAATAAACTGACCACTCAACTCACATGACCTTGAGGAAGGCGCTGCTTTACCTTTATCTGATCTTAGTGGAAAAAATATCTTCATTCCTCTGCCAGAATGATTTTTACCATGTTTATATTCCCTCTTTTTTGGGTTGCAAATCAGTCTTGTGCTATCCCCTAATGCCTTTAGAAGAAAATAACTTGTGCTTCACATACAGCTAACTACAGCATTATGTTGAGTTAATCTTCGCTAGATTTTTGGTTTTGTACTTTTTATATTAAATTTGTATATTCCTGGGTTGCAACTATCAGACAGGTAATTTACAAAAACCACATCAGTTATGCTGGTATGGCCATGATTGGTCTGTTGAGGGTCAGGGATGGCAGGGTGAACAGGGTCAGGTTGGACTGGATGAAAGATTGTGAGCCTCTAGGTGCTGAAGAACCCAGTGAGGGAATTTCAGTGAGATCCCCCTGATTGTTCCTGTATTGAGAAAGAAAAATTGAAAAATAGATTTTGGGGTGAGGGTGTGACAACTGAGACAAACGGGACAGAAAAGGATTAGACAAGCCTATATAAATTATAACAGGAAATCTAATTAGGGTGCGATGTGGTCTTGTTCACAAATCTAAGTTATAACCTCATCAAATGAAAGATGAACCCTGCACATTCAGGTGACTTCAGTTTGTGTGCAGGGGAAAGAAAATGCTAAAGTGGTCTACAACTTTTGTTTTTACTTCTGTTTTAATTGACAAAAGGACAAGAACACGAACAGTGCAAACTGCTCCTAGGCCAGAAACAACTATCCACTGCTGCCAACATGACGCTGAGTCTTTGCAAGTGTGTGCAGAGATAGCATGCTGACACAAAGCTACTGTAGCAGTGAGGAGCCCTGAATGATGTTAAAGGTGAGTGTATACCAACCCCAGCCGAGCTACAAGAGCTTGCTCTTCAACAGGTAACAAAAGCGGTGATGAGCAGTGGGGCTTTTTAACCCTGTAGCCTTGGTTTGTACCTGTAGTTGTTTCCTACAGGAGGATCTCTTTAGTGATTGCTGTGAAGTTCTCTTTGGGATGGTTTTTAGCTTTGCAGCTGCACTGTGTTTATAGAAAAAGATTAAGGGAAAGATACAGTGTGTGTCCTCATCAGGATAGGGATGGGGGATTTCCACATCCCTATCCTGATAGTGGACTAGGGGACTGTATGGGGGACTGTGGCCTAGTTTTTATATTATTTTGTAAAATGGTGATGTCACATTACCAGCATGGATAATCTACGCGAAGGGGCCTTCTTTAGAGGTAGAGTCAATATGTTCAAAGGAATGGATGCATCCAGCTTCTTCTTCTTTGCCTTAAAAAGAGAGGAGGCATTGCAGTTCTACTCTGACTTCTTTAAAGCAGAACAATGCAACGATGGATGGTGACGTTCTCATATCAGACCTTCCTCAGCTCTCTGACTCCAACGAGGCTCTCCTAGATCGGCCTGTGCTGATAAACTGTAAAAGGCTGTCTCACATGGACCTGGGGTCGGCTCCTGGGATAGATGGTCTTCCAGTGGAGTTCCATAGGACCTTTTGGGATGTTAATGGAGAAGACCTGTATGGAGTCTTAACCGAGTGCATTAGGACTGGAGAATTGCCACTGAGTGGGAGGAAGGCTGTTCTGACCCTGCTACCCAAAAAAGGAGATCTAATGAATCTTAAGAATTGGACGCCAGTAGCTTTATTGACAGTGGATTATAAACTGATTGCCAAGGTTCTGGTGAATCATCTGAAACTCTGTCTGGGGTCTATTATTCATAGGGATCAATCACACTGGATGTTCAATCTTTGACAATCTATTTCTTATGCGTGCTGTTTTGCAATTGGGCAAGTTGGGGGTACTCCAGCTTGGAGTGGTATCCCAGGACCAGGACCTTCTTAGGAAAAAGGTTTGTTTGCATCTACAGCTGGACACTGCAAACCAATTGTTCTGTCTGCTTATGCAGATGATTTAAATGTTTTCATCAAGAGTGATGAAGATGTAAGGGAATTAGAGATATGTCTTCAGGCATATCTGAAGGCATCCTCTGCTAAAGTGAACTGGGCAATGAGTGAGGCTTTGCAGTGTGGAGATTGGACTTGTGGCAGGTCTGTGGCATCCTTGTGGCATCGCTTGGCTGAATTAGATCCTCACAGGAAGTTCACAGGAAGTTTGTGGACCTTTGTTTGGTCAGAACATCACTGGTTAAAGGAGCTATCCTCTCTCCAACCCAGTCTTCACACTGACATCTTATGACTCTGAGTTTGAAACAGACAATTATGAGTGCAGGAGTTACCAAGGTAAAGCATCTTCTGTCACCTGATGGGATATGGTGGAGGACACCTGAAGAGTTCAGTCAGCTGACCGGGCTGAATTCATTGAGGTTGATGGCAGCTCTTCTTAAAGGAGTCCAGGAGGCTCTGCTGAAGTTAGTGAGGAGTTGCCCGGTGGTGTCACGGGGGCTGAGTTTCCTCAGTTGACTGTTTTTATGAACACCGAAGAACTGCAGGGGGAAGGGAAGTTGCTATCCCTCAGTACTCCTTGTCTGGGCCGATTTAGTCAGCTGCGCAATAAAGCCTTGTATATGGCCTGCGTGAAGGTGAGGAACTTTAAGGTTTTGAGGGCTGTTGCGGAGCATCAGTGGCAGGAAGTTATTTTTGAACAGACATCGCAAGCGTTCAGGTGGAGAGTTTTTTACAAGCAGCCACTTCCTAAGAGAACAGGAGATGTGCAGTGGAGGATAGTTCATGCTGCCCTGCCGACAAACCGTTTCTTGGCCCAGCTAAGCTCAGACCAAGGGGAGGGCTGTCCTTTTTGTGGTTTATGTGAAACTGTTATGCATGCTTTCCTGCAATGTTCCAGACTGAAGAGTGTTTTAGAACTTCTTAAGTTTCCTTGTGGTCAGCTTGGGGTGTTTTTTCTGTTGAGACCTTTATCCTGGGACCAGTGTATATAGCATGAAGAAAGACACTTGCAGTTTTAGTTCATTTGTTTTTGGTCAGGCTAAGTTGGCCATTTGGCTAACCAGGAGGAAGAAACTAAAGGGTGGTGTCCCAGTGGATGTTATTTCCATGTTCAAAGGGATGTAATATGCTCATCTGAAGGTGCAGTATGCACATCATGAGTTTAGGAATCATGTGGAGGCCTTTGAGAATGAGAATTTATTTGGGAGTGTTTTTTGAGTGTGTGTGTGTGTGTGTGTTGGGTTAGACTAGTTGTTTTGTTAATTTTTGTAATATTTGCATACTTTGTGTACTTAAGATTTTTCAATAAAGAAGACTGAGATTCTTTCTTTCTTTCTTTCTTCTACACGAGACAAGCAGCACAAGACAAGATAAGAAGATTTGCGTTTTCTTAGACATCTAGTCGCCTGTTGTGTCTCCTGTTTACCATTTGGGGAATAAGACAGGGAATCTATTACGTACTAAAGTTCCTCTTTCATTGCAGTGAGTGTGTGGCCTTTGTTACCATCTGATCCAAAACCTACCACAAACAAATCCAACAATTACAATGTGATAAGAAACATTATGGGAACATGTTCTCCACTGCAGGAGCCTGAGAGGGAGATGCTGGGCAGCTGCAACTTCTATAAACATGTTGGTTGTTGCATCGAGAATATGATAAGTTCTTTGATGTACCAGATATTTTCTGAAATACTGGTGTAAACTTACCTCTCTAATATCTATGAGTCATGCTATAAAACTGTTGGTTGGGTGGTCAGGAATCTCCCGGTACGAGATAGCTGATATTTGATAAATGTGGCAGAAATCCTGCTTCGTTTCTGGTTATTTTATCTCATCGCGGCCTTCTTTAAATTTAAGTACAGCATTAAATTATCTCGTTTTAGTATATTTTCCTCTACGTGTCTTTGTCTGCTTTCAGTGTTAACCTTTCTGGATGTATGCGGCTCCCAGAGTCTCATAAAATATTATTTTCCAACAAGTGAGTGTTGAAATTTTTGCCATTTGCTGGCTTGTTGTCTTCCTTAATTCTATGTATCACTGCCAATCAGATTGTAGGCTGCAGAGTGAAGTACCAGCATTGATTCCAGTAATGTTTTGCACAGTTTCTAGAGAAATGTACTGAGAAGTCTCATTTTCTTGGATACACAAACACTCAACTATAATGTCAAATGCCCATGATAGGAACTGGCAGAACATTTGATACTTGCTGATTATGTCAGTTTCTGACACAATCAGCTTGACTAGACTCTCTCAGTAGTAACATTAGCAGAACTCAAAACAATATATCCTGGCCACCTTAGTCCTTTAGATTTTTGTTGTACAAATGTGCAATTAAAAACCTGCTTTTTGAATATAATTATCTATAAAAACATTCTATAAGGTAAGGTGCAGAAACAATTCACTGCATCCACTGCTTTGAATGTTATCAACCAATTAAAGGACCCTTATCAGCTAATGCTTTACAGTACTTCAGGCAAGCTGCACACACTAGTTCCAATCATTGATAAACACACTGTAAACCAATCCTGGCTGAAGCAAATCTGGACCCTCAGGAGAAAAGACTCAAAACCAATCAAGGCAACTATTTTAAAACTAAATGAATGAGAGAGAGTTAAAGCTTTAATTTCAATGGCCAATATCAACCTGATTACCGTAAATTCCGGACTATTGAACGCACCTGAATATAAGCCGTACCAGCTGAATTTTAAAAGAAATTTAACTTTTTACATATATAGGCCGCACCTGAATATAAGCCGCAGGTGTCCAGGTGTTGTAACATGAGATATTTACAAA